>JAJJLU010000565.1:0-31319 GCA_023807065.1 Isotricha intestinalis | reverse complement strand
CAATCCCCAATCCCCAATCCCCAATCCCCAACAATTATAAAAAACATTATTAAAAAAATATTATACGTGAATTGAGAAATTAAATGATTATCTTAAAAAAATAAAGAATAAATACTTTATTTAAACAATTTAAATATTAAAAAACATTTAAAAAAAATAAAAATATGATAAAAAGAATATCAAGTGAAAAAAGTGGAAGAAGTGATAAAACATTATTAAAAATGGATTCATTTTCAATGAATGATTCCTCATCAGAAACCCAGAACAAAAAAATAAGAAATAAAGAGTCATATAAAGAAATATATTTAGATAAAATAGGTTTAGGATCTTCAACTTCGGTTCGAAGAAAAAATCATTCTTTATTAACTAGATTTTTTAATAATAGTTTAGAAAAAGAGATTTTTAAAAGTTCAGTTAATCATTCTTTTAGAAATAATAATACAAATGATTCTAAAATTTCTAAAAATGTCAGTTCTTCTTTTTTAACCTCTCCTAAACATAATTTATCAGTTAGAAAAGAAAAAAAAAAAAATAATAAAAAAAATTCTAAAAAAAATTTCGAAAGCCATAATTCAAAGAATAATGATACTTTAAATAAAAATGAAAATTTTATTAATTTGAATATAATTGATGATAATAATGAAGAAATTAATAATATTAAAGAAAAAGAAGTAAATTTAAATAATTTTAAAGAATATATAAATAATGAAAAAGAAAATAATAAAAATAATAATATTAATAAAGATATTAAAAATGAAAATAATTGTGATGATAAAAATAGTACAATTATACTAAAAAATATTTCTTCAATTCAAAATACAATTGAAAGTAATATCATAAAAGATGAATTTAATGATAATAATTCTGAAAATTTTGAAAGTACTCCAATTCAAAAAATAGGAATAAAAATATCTTTAACAGATATATTAAAAAGAATATCTAAAAAAAGTAAAACTGTTAATTTATGTATAAAAGAAATTTCACATTATCAGGAAATAAAAAGAAGTAAAACTTTTAAACAAGATAAAGTTATTGACGGAAAAGAAAATATTGAATTAAAAAATTTTATTAAGAAAATATATCAAAAATTTGGGTTTTTAGAATATGAATTTGAAAAACAATTATATAAGAAAACAATATGTGATAATGAAATTAATAATAATAATAATAATAATAATATTACTAATAGTTATAATAATAATAATAATAATAATAATAATAATAATAATAATAATAATAATAATAATAATAATAATAATAATAATAATAAGAATAATAATAATAATAATAATATTACTAATAATAATAATAATAATAATGAAAAAGAAAATATAAAAGAAAATAATAGCAATGAAATAATAAAAAAAGATTCAACAATATTAGAAGAAAAAAAAGAATTAAAAGAAAATAAAAAAAGAAAAAGTTCTTTAAGTTATAAAAATATAATATTAACAGATGAAAAAGGAAATATAATAGAGCAAAAAGAAATAAATGATAAAAAAGAAAAATTAATAAAATTAGAAGATAAATTATCATTAACTTCAAATGATAATAATATGAATAATTCATTTAATGAAAATAAAAAATTGAATGATGAAGAAGATGATTTAGAAGAAAGATTAATTTCTCTTGAAGAAATAACTAACAAAATAGAAAAAAAAGTTGATATTATTAAAGAAGAAGATGAAGAATATGAATCTGATATTAAGAATTTAAAACAAAAGAAAAATAATATAAACAATTTAAATGAAAATTTAAGTAATAATATGAATAAATTCATAAATAAAAATCAGAAAATCGAACCAAAATTACTTATAGAAAAAAAAGAATTTGAAATTAAAGGAAATAATAACAATAATAAAAATCTAAATAATAAGAAAAATAAAAGCGATAATAATATTTATAAACATAATAGTAATGATTTAAAAATTAATAATATTGATATGAATAATAAAAATAATGAAGATAATAATAGTGATAAATACGATGATTCTCAAAATGATTTTGTAAATCAAAAATTATCATCTAAATCTTCTCTTTTATCTTCTTCAGATAATAAAAATTGTATTGAAATTATGAATCCTAATTTAATGAATGGACAAATAAAAAAAAAAGAAAAAAATAATAAATCTATTTATGAAGTAGAAAAAATAACTGATTTTATAAGAAGATTAAGAAATGAAAATAATAAAAAAATATTATCTTTCACTCAAAAAAATTTTAAAAAAGAAAAAAATAATACTTTCAATTATAATAAAGATTACAATGAAAAAAGAAAAAGAAAAATGGAAGATATAAAAAATATATTAAATGAAGAATCGAATGAAATAAATAACGAAGAAGAAAAAAATTATAATAAAAAAAAAAGTAAATTTAAAAAAATGGTTAAATTAACAAATTCTGCTTCTTCAATTAGATTAATTTCAAAAGATTTAAGCCAAGATAAAAGTAAAAAAAATATTATTATAAAACACAGAAAAAAATTTTCTTATGATTTTCTAAATAAATCAAGAAATAATAATTTAAAATTATTATATTCAAATAAAAATAAATGTCCTTATTGTGGTAATAGTACTTATGATACTTTTTATAATAATAATGATAAATTATATAAATTAGAAACAATAACAAGTAATTCAGTTTATAATAAAGTTCATAGTAATTTTTTAACATTTCAAAATAATATATTTAATGTAAATAATAATCAGAATAATATTCCTAAGATAAATTCTTATATCGAAAAACATATAAATACTCCTTTTAAAAAAGGATATATTATGCCTGTTAATCAAATCACTGATGTTATTACTGCAAAAACTAATTTATTTTATGGAAATTATTAATTATTATTTTAATTTTGAAAATTTTTACTTAAAATAAATAACTTAAAGTATACATTAATATTAAATTTTCTTTAAAAATTATTTTTTAGGTAAACATAAAGTAAAATTGGTATAAATATATTTTTTTTAATCTAAAAGATTATATAATAATATATAGATTTACAATATTTTATAAATTAAATTCATTATTATTTGTTTTTTTTATTTGTTTTATTTAAATAATAAAAAATTATTCATTATTGAAACATTTATAATATCATTAAAAAAGGTTTTTTGTAGAATTTTTACTAAAATTAAATTAATCAAATAATAAGAAGTGTTTTTATTAAATAAATTTATATTTATTATATCAAAATATATTTAATAGCAATTGAGAAAAGATGAATCAGAGAAAAAAAAAGAATTGAGAAGAAAGAAAAAGCATGATAGAAATTTGAGAGATAATTTATTAAAAGCAATAAAATATCATTTAAATTTTCAATAAATCTAAATATATATTTTGAAACTTTATTTCAAAAAAATATTATTAGAGTAACCAATAAAAAAATTATTAAAAATGAAAATTTCTTATTTTATCTAATATTAAATGTAAAAATAATAAAAATGAAATTCTTTATGATAAAAAAAAAGAAGAAAATAAATAAATAAATTACTGAAAAAAATATATTCTAAATCTTATAAGAGTTTTTTTTTATCATGAAAAAAAGGATTTCTTTACTGATTTTTGGAAAGAAAATTGAAAATCAAGAAAATTTAATCAAAAAAAGGAAAAAAAAATTAAAGTTGTTTTAAAAACTTTCATTAAAAAGCACCAAAAAATCCAAAATTTAACTAAAATTTATGAAAGCATTTTTTAAAAAGAAATTAATTTTTTTTTTGATTTTAGATTTATTTTTTTTGTTCAAGGATATAATTTAAATTCTTTTAATATCTTATTTATTATTTTAAATCAATATAATGATTATAATTATTAGTTATAAAAATTGAAATATCTTTTAATTTTTAATATTATAAATTAAAAATTTAATTTAGCTTCTACCCCACATCAAATAAGAAATTTATAAAATTAACATAAATATTTCTTTTATTTTCATAGCAAAAATAAGTTATATATTTTTAATATTATTATATCATTTTTTCATACCTTAATTAATAATTCAAACATTTAATTAAAATCATTTTTTCTATTCAAAATTATAATAATTACCAAATTATAATAAATGGGAACATTTATTTTTAATGTTTTAAAAAATTTTGATATATACGGGTTTAAATTTCCTCTTCGTTATAAACAAGAAACAGAATATAGCACAATATGTGGAATAATATTTAGTTTAATGTCAATATCCCTAATATCAACAATATCATTTTTTTACATATTAGAAATAATAAACAAATCAAATTTTACTTTAGTAACAAATTATATTTATTCAGAAAATAATATAGAAATAAATTTCTCAGATTATCCTTTTATGTTTGGATTATATAATTATGAAAAACCAATTGAAATAGATAATTCATATGTTACATTTAGATTAGATAGAAATATTTATACTCCAACAAAAGACAATTCTGGTTATTCAATATTAGAAAGAACTTCAATTCCAATTGAAATAGAAAAATGTACTTTAAATTCTTTTAATAATTATACATCTTTATTTGAACAATATGAATATAATATAAATTTATGTGTTAAACCAAATCAAAATTTAACTATTAAAGGAAGACATGGTGATCAAGTTAAAGGATATGAAGTATTAGAACTTCATTTAATAAGATGTGAAAATTCAACTTCAAATAATAATATATGTAAAAGTTCAAAAGAAATTGATGATTATTTAGAAAATTCATTTATTGCTTTATTTTATATTTCTCAAAATGCAAATCATTTTAATGTTAAAAATCCAATAACAACAGGTTTAAACTCTGATACTTTTTCAATTACTTTAGAACATGTTAAAAGATATTATTATTTTTTTGATAAAGCAATTTATAATACTGATAATGGATTAATGTTAAATGATAATAAAAAATTTGATTTATTTCAATATCATCATACTCATTTTGACTTTGTAGAAAAAGAAACGCAAAATTATTATTCTGATAAAACATTATTAGAAATAAATTTTTCATGTCATGATTTAAAAACAGAATATATTAGAGCATATATTAAATTACAAGATGTTTTAAGTAATATTGGAGGTATTTTTGATATAATTTCTACTATATTTGCTTTTATTTCACATAATTTTGTTCAAAAAAGTTTTAATATTGGAATTGGAGGAACTTTTGTTTCTAGTAATTGTAAATCTCTTAATAATCTAAATTCAAAAAATAGTGATTTTAGTAATCAAAAAATTTTAAAAATACAAAATAGATGTAGTGTTTCTAGTATTCCTTTAAAAACTAAAATTCTTGAAAATACTCATTTTTGTACTTTATTTAATGTAGATATTAAAAATCATATTTTAGAAATGATGGAAATAAAAAATGAACATTTAAAAATAATTGAACAGTTTGAAAAGCATAGGAAAACTTTATTCTTTTATTTTTGTTATTTTATTTATCCTAATATAAAGTGTAAATGTTCGAAAAAATTTCAATCATATAATTTATATAAAAATATTTATGAAAGATTAATGAGTATTGATTTTCTTATTCCTATGATATTACAATCTTATCAATCAATAAATACTGAAAAAAAATGTAATATATTCAATTGATTTATTGTTAAATATAAATATTTTAGAAAAATTAATTTTTAAAAGAAACATTTTTATAATATTATAATCACAAATTTAAAAAGTGTTATTTGTTGTAATTTATAAATATACTTATAAGATTAACAATTGTTATTTCTACAAATATTATATGAATATTTATATAATATTTAATTTTTTATATAATATAAAATATTTTATATGCCTAAATTTTTAAAAAATGAAAAAAACAAAATAATCAAAAATGGATAAATCTCAAAATAAAATATTTGATGATGACCCAGTTTTAATAGAAGAATTAAAAGGACATGTTAAATTAATTAATTATAGAGATTTATTAATAAGACCTTTAGGACCAGAATTAACAAAAATTTTTGAAAAAAATAGAAATAAATATGCATCAAAGAATTTTTTAAAAGGAATAGAATATGAATATGGTTCAAATAATAATAAAATAGATCTTAAAAAAGCATTTTCAATATATAAAGAATTTTCAGATAAAAATGATTTTTTTTGTTTATATAAAATGCATATAATTTATTTATTAGAATATGAAAAATTTTGTGTTAAACTTGATAGAAATTTAGAAAAATTTTATTTATTAAAATGTTTAGCATATGCACCGAATTATTTATGTGAATATGATAAAAAAATATTTAATAGAATAGATTTATTAGAAGAAATTATAGGAATTTTAGATATTGAAGACCCAAATTGTGAAAAACATTGTGAATTTTTAGATTATTTAGATAATAATAAAGATGAATTTAAATTAAGTGAAAATGAATATATTTTCATTAAACAAGTTTTTAAACTTTCTATTATTGATGATGAAGAATATCAAATTGAAAATTTAAAAGAATTAAAAAAATTAACTATTCAAAATCAAGAAAATAATTTATATTATCAAGTAATGAGTAAAGGAATTTATTTTCAATATAAAAATCTATCAAGTGAAATTTTTTTAAAATCTGAAATAAGAGAATTCTACAATAAAATATTAGATAATAAAATATATGAATATTATTATGATTATGGAATGGATCTTTTAAGAAATAATAATGGTTTATATAATGAAGATATTTTAGATATATTTAAACAGTCTTTAAATTATGAATTCCATTTTTCAAGAGAAAGTTATTATCATGCTTTATTAAATACAATACATAATAATTATAATTTTAATATTTTTTTAACTGATTATAATAAAGCTTCAAATTTATTAAATTGTCTTTTAGATTTAATTGCTTGTGATTATGATGGTGTTTCTGAATTTATTTTTATTTATGGTTTATTAAAAGAAAAAAGTAAATTTCCTCAAAAAATTTGTCACGATTATTTAAAATATGTTAAAGAAATATATAATTTTATTTATTTTCTTTCTCATGAAAAAATGAAAGAATTTAGAGAAAAAACTTTTGATGATAAAGTCCCTTGTGAAAGAATAATAGGTTTAATATATTTTTTAGATATTTTTAAAAGAGATATAAATAAAGCAAATGAATTTTTTAAAAAAAATATGGAAAAGGATAATTATAAAAATGAAATTTTTTTAGACGCATATTTTCTATTTAGAGGAAAAGAAATATTAAAACAAAAGAATAAAATAACAGAAGAAGAATTTTTAAATAAAGGAAAAGATTTTTGTAATTTTTTTTTAGAAAATGGATTAAATGTAGATAATAGTTTTGAATATTATGTTTTTGGAAAATTATATTATGATGGAATAGGATATGAAAAAGATAAATCTTTAGCTTTACATATATTTAATAAAGTTAAGAATATTAATATATTTTATAATTTTCTTGAAATTTATTGTAGAGATGAAGCTATTAAAATTTTAATTAATGAAAATATTGATAATATTGATAAAGTTGAAATTAAATCTAAATTTAATGAACAAATTTGTTGTATTTGTTATGATAAAAAACCTGATTCTATTATTTGCCCTTGTAAACATGTTTTTTGTTATTCTTGTGTTTATTATTTTCAAAATGAACATAAATGTCCTATTTGTAGAGGAAAAATTCTTTGTATAGCTAATATTAAATAAATAAAAATTTCATATTTTTTAATTGTATTGCATTTATTTTATTCCATAGTAATATAAAATAGTTTATGTAAATTTAAAGAATAAAAAAAAATAAATTTTTTTTTTGATTTTAAAAAGAATTCTTGTAAAAATAAAATCTTTTATTTTATAAAGTATTTGTTATTATCATATAATTTTCTTCATTTGTTGAATTAACTGAACCATCATCTAAACATGTTAAAAATGAACCTTGTTTATATATAGAAACTAATCCAAACATTCTATTATAAAAAATAATATTTAATAAAGAATTTTGTTCATTCGAAGAAGTATTATTTAATTTATCAAAATTAGAAAAAAGTTTCCCAGTTCTTCCTTTGATTGAAATTTCATTTCCTTGAATTACTAAGTTTAATTTACAATCTTCATTATTATAATTATCAACAAAAATAAAATTCCCTTGTAAAGGATTATAACATAAGAATTTTTTATTTCTTAATTCATAAAGATAACAACTTTTACTATAATCAATGAATAAAGTATTAAAAGATAAATTACCGACAATAATAAAATTACATTTTGTATCATAAGTATCTTTTTCCCATTTTCCTTTAGTAGAATAATTTTTTCTAAGTTTAATATAAGTTTCATTGTTTTTTTGTTCAACAAAGGTAGAATAATTATGATACATTATTGTTTCTTGTTCTGACGTATTCATTAAATATAAAGGAATTTTACATCCTTGAAATTTTTCAATTGAAGATAAAGATAATGAAGCTTTTGGAAGTGGAAAATTTATTGTTATCAAAAAATCTCCTTTTGTTTCTAATAAACTTCCAGTATATTCTATTTTAAAATTTATTGATTTTGGTAAATAATTTAAATAACAAATTCCTATTCCTTTATTCTTTATATTTAATGAAATATTACATTCAAAAAAAAAATCTCTAAAGGAATCTTCTAAAAAATTTATTCTCTGAGATAAAATTTCCATTTTTGAATTTTGAATGTTTATTTGATTTATTAGTTCAGTGTTTTTGTCTATTAATTGTAATAATAATTCAAAATTATTATTCTTTGATGATATATAAGAATGTTTTTGACCAAACACTTTTACACTTGGTTTATTATGAAATTTATTATATTCTTCTATATTGTCAAAGATTGCTTTGCATTCTTTACACCATAATTGTTCTATACTCATAATGATTATTTTAATTTAAAAATAGTTTCTCTATAAAAATTAAATTTTATTTTTTTTTTTTTTGAATTTTTGAAAAGAATATCTTTTTTTTTGAAAAGAATATTTTTTTTTTAAATTGAAAATTTTTGTCACAGATAACAAAGGAAACATTTGGATTTCATTTAGAACATTTTTAATTATAAAAACTAAGAAAAAAGTATACTTAATAAATTTATATAATGTGAAATAGTTAATTAATTAATTAATTTATATTAAATATATTTAAATAATTAAAGAAAAAAATATATAAGTTAAGAAAAGCTTTATTTTTTTATTCATATTTATTAAAATAATTAAAAAATACAATAAGATAAGGAAAACGTAGCGAACTTCTAATTCAAAGAAAGTGATTATAAATTATTAAAAGAATTTAGTATTTTCGAATATTAAAAGTAAAAATATTATTATATCAAAAAATTAATAATTGGATATTATCCTCAAACTAAAATATCAAAATTAAAAAAACATTTATTTTCATTTATATTTTATTTGTTAATTATATAATTATTGAATATTATAATTGTGGCAATATTTAATAAATTATATAATAATTGCAATAATAATTTGTAAATAAATATGATACTAACTTTACCAATTTTTATTTCTAATATAAAATTCATAATAAGAAGAATAAGAATAGAAATTTATTGAAGAATTGTTTAAAATATATAAAAAATCTTCAACTTATTTTACAGAATTACAAAAGAAAAAAATCATATTCTTTTTAAAATTATTTCCATTATAATCATCAAGTATAAATTGAATTGATTTAATTAAATTGTTTGATTCTATTGAAAATACAATATCATTTTTTAATAAAGTTATATTATTATGAACAATACCATTTAAATTATATAATATTTCTTTATCAAAGGAATTTTTATTTATTTCTTTAAAAAAATTATTGTCTGAATTTAAGTTAATTCAATTAAAATTGAAGAAGTATTATTATTTGATAATAAAATTATTGGATTTTCCCATATAATAATCTTATTTTCTTTTATAATATTTGCTATTGGAAAATTTATTCTTTTATTTAATAATTTATCTTCTTCTTCATTTACTTTCTTTTCTATTAAATTTAATAAAGTTTCTCTATTTATTATTTTATTAAAATCTTCTTTTTTTTTTAATTAAATGTATTATTGATGAACTGAGGAATTATTATAGTAAAATGTATTATAGTTTTTATTAAAACAATATTCAATATTTTATTCTTTATCATTATTTTAATATAAAATTTGAACAGTTTATTAAACATTTTATGCAATCTTTATGGAAATTATTTTCCCCTTTTGATAAGGAGATTTTCGATTGTATGTTTTCTTTTAAGTTTTCTTTTGATGAAATCGTATTATCTTTATTAAATTTATTTTCCATTTCTTTTATAATTATTTTTAATTGTCAAATAATATAAAATATTATATTTTACTGTTTTATTATATTTGATTAAACCCATTATAAAAATATTTATTTTTAAAGTTAAAAAACTCTTATATATATATTTTTTAAATATACATTTCTTTATGTGGAAAAAAATAAAATAAAAAATTATATGTAAAAATAATAATTAAATTTAAATGTTTTTTTTACTTTTTTACAAATTACCTTTTATTTTTCTATTATTTTTTAATATTTGAAATTAATTTTATTGGACAAATATTTGTTGTTTCTATTATATCTTTTACTGGAGTCATCATAAATTCATCAATTTCTTCTTCTTCTTCATAATTTTCATTTTCTATTATATTTATTAAATTATTTTCTTTTTTATTTAAATTATTTTCTATAATTTTACTTTCTTTTTTAATATTATTTTCTATTATTTTCATTAATTTATTTTCATTATTATTTTTTATTTTGTTTTTTTCTTCATTTGTATTATTATTATAATTTATAAAAGGAATAATATTTTCTTTTAAATCTGAATGTATATTATTATTATTTATATAATTTTCAAAATTTTCATTATTTAAATTAAAATCAAATTTTTTTCCTCTTTCAGTTTTAAAAATCTTTTCTTTAAATATTTTCATTTTTAAATTACTTAATTCATTATTTTCTTTATTTTCATTATTAACTGAATTACAAATATTATAATTTAATTTTTCTGGAGTATTATAATAAAAATTATTACTATTCTTATTATTATTAATATTTATACTATTACTTTGATTAGTATGAAGGTGATTTTTTTTTTCAGAACAATCAAAATTTAAATTTTCTTTAGGAAAAAACAATTTTTCCTTTTGAAACATTTTAACAAATTTACTTTGAAAGACATGCTCAATTTTTAATCTTTTAGAAGAATTTTCTTCGAGTAAAGAAAGAATTAATTCTTTACATTCATTACTTATATTTTTATGAAATTGAACAATTCCTTTTTTTATATTAGAGATAACTTCATTATCATTACCTTTTTTGACAACAGCTCTGAAAGGAGAATAACCATGAATTAATTCATACAATAGAATACCTAAGCTCCAAATATCAATACTTTTATCATAATTATTAGAAGAAATAATCTCAGGTGCCATATATTCAGTAGTACCACAATAAGTACTTCTTTGTTTTGAAGATAATTCTACTGTCCAACCAAAATCACATAATTTTACTTTTTTGTAATCTTCTAATAATATATTTTCTGGCTTTATATCTCTGTGAATTAAATTATTTTTATGTAGAAAATATATTGCATTACATACTTGAATAAAATACATAAATGCATTTTTCTCATCAAATCCTTTTTTTCTTCTTATATGATGAAATAAACTTCCTGTATTTGCATATTCTAAAACCATATCGAAACTTTTTTTTGTTTCTATTATGTATTTTACTTTTATTATATTTTTATGAGTTATTCTTGAATGAATATCTAATTCATTATATATTGGATTTAAATTATGAAGACATTGAGATAATTTTTTTTTATCCATATGTTTTATTGCATAATATTTATTATCTATTCTATTTTGAGCTAAAAAAATTTGACCAAATGTTCCTGCGCCTAAAATTATATCTTTCCCTTTGGAAGTTAGTTTAAAAAAATTTTTTAATGTATATTTCTCATCAAATATTATTTCTCCTTCATTATATATTCCTTTTGTTATATATGGAGATAAAATATTATTATTTTGAAGTGATGATAATTTTTTTTCTAGGAGTTTTTCATTAAATATATTTTTTACTGATGTATCATTAGTTTTTGAAGAATTTTCTGAGTGAAATATTGAAAAATGAGATAATATACATATATTTGAACAAAATTTATTATCACATAATTGACAATCATATTCTTTATTATATTTCCTTTTACAAAAATTACATTCCATTTTTTTTTAAAATTAATTATTAAAAGTTTAAAATATGTCAATTCCAATATATAATTTTAAAAAAATTGAAGATTTATTAAATGATAAAAATCATAATTTGAATAATTATTCAAGAACTAATTCTCAAAGTTCTTTTTTTATGAAAAAAAATATGAGTTATAATAATTTAAATTCAAATAGTTCTTTTAATTCTTTAAAAAGAAGTAGAAGTAAATCTTCTTATTTTTCAATGAAAAATAATTCTACAATGAAAGATTATAATAATAATATTAAATCAATGGAAAATTTAATTAATGTTATTAAAGAAAATGCTTATGTAAAAAATAAAAATGATATTATTATAAAAACAAATAAAAAAAATGAATTAAAAAATAATATAAATATATTAGAAAATTTAAAGAAATTAAATAGAATTTCAAAAACAAATTTTAGGAATTTAAGTAAAGGAATTATTAAAGAAAATGAAAGATTAAATTATTTTTCTCAAAGAGCAAATCAAGAATCTTATTATTTTAATTTATTAATACCAAATTTAAAAAAAGAAATATATAATATGAAGAAAGAAATAGAATATAAACATGAAGAAAGTAAAAATTTAAATAATAAAAAAACATTAATTGAAAAAGAAATTATGGAAATAAATGATGAAATTAAAAAATATAATAGATTAAATAATGAATTATTTAATAAAAAAGAAAAAATAAAATTAACTCTTGATTTATTTAAAAATCATATTAAAATACAAAAAGAAAAATTAGATATTCAAAATTTAAAAATTAAAGAATTAATGGAAAGTTTATCTTTTTTAGCAAAAAAATCACTAATTGAAAATCAATATTAAAAAATTACATTTTTTTTTATATATTATTATTTAATTTGAAATGAAAAAAAAATAAATTTTAATTATATAATAATTAAATTAGTTTTAATTTTCTATTTGATATTAATTTTATTTATTTTTTTTAATAAATGATTTATTTAAATGATTATTATTAATGTTTTTATTTTTTTATTTTTTTTTTTGAAATCTATTATTTAATTTATTTTAATTTCATTTAAATTATTTATTTATTAAATAATTTCTTTTGATTTATATTTAATCTTTATTTTTTTTTAATTATAATTTTATTTTTAGTTTATTTCTTTGAAAAAAGAGGTCTATTTTCTTTTTAAAGAAATTTATAATTGATTATTAAAAAAAGAAATAGAAAAAAATAAAGTATTCTTTATTAATATTAGTTTATATTGAATTTCTTTTTTTATGGTTTAAATGTTAAATCGTCAAAAAAAAACATAAATAAAAAAAGAAATTCACTTTAAAAGTCTAACATAAAATTATTATTCTTTCTAATATTTTTTTCATATTTTGGATTTTCAATTATACTTATATCATCATAATCATATAAAACAATAACATTATTCATTTTAATTTCAATACATTCATTTTCAATAAAAATATCTTTTACATTAATAAATTCTTGAATGACTTGTTCAATTGCTTGTTTATAAATATTTTCTTCTTCTTTTTTTCTTGTTTGAAACATTAAATTTAAATCCTCTTTTTTAGCTTTATTTTTTCTTTTGTTCATTATTATATTTATTAATATAAAAATATGGACTATTTATTCTATTAGTATTTATTCTTAAAAATTTACTATTCATGTTTTGAATCTTTTCTATTATTTTCAAATTAAATAGTTTTTTTTATAGATTTTCTTATTGTAAAATTCATTCTCTTAATTCAAGATAAAACGCATTGTTCATATTTTATTTTATTTTTTTTTCTTTCCAATGTTTCAAAAAAAATATAACATTGATTATTAATAAATTTCCCTTACTAAATATATTTTTATCCCACAAGAAAAAGAAAAAAAAAAATGCAAATTCAAAGAAATTTTTTTTGATTAAAAAAAAAAAAGAATTAAAAGGTAAAATTATATTAAAAAAAAGAAAAGAAATTTTTTTTTTCATGCTCAAATTTTTCTTTAAATATTTTTATAAATATTATATTATTATTTATTATTTTTATTGTTTTTTCCTTAAGGTTATTATAATTGGAGAGAATGGAAAAATTAAATAACAATCTCCTATTATTATTGTTATAATTCTTTTATCTTTTTTCCTTTTTAATCATATTTCAAGAAAAGAGCTTTTATAAATTTAATTCTAATTTTCTGATAAATAATTTAGAAATTAAATAAAGAAGTTTTCTTAATCCTTAATTAAGTTTTTTTTAATTTTTTCTTTTTTCATTGACTATGAATACAAATTTTTATAATTTAATTTTTTATCAATTAAATTATAAATAAAAATGGATGAAATACAAAGAATTCAAGAAAGTGTAGGAACTAAATTATCTGATTTCAAAATATTAAAAGAACTAGGAAAAGGTTCATATGGTACAGTATACACAGTAAGATCATATTTAGATTCAAAAGACTATGTAATGAAAAAGATGGAATTAAACCATTTAAAACCAAAACAACAACGTGAATGTTATCATGAAGTATCAATATTAAAAAGATTAAACCATCCAAATATAATAAAATATTATTCTTCATTTTTAGAAAATGAAAATTTATATATAATAATGGAATATGCAGAGAATGGTGATTTATATTCAATAATAAAGCATTATAAACGTCATTTGAAATATTTGGAAGAAATAAATATATGGAGAATAGCATATGAGATTTTAAATGGACTTAATTATCTTCATACTCACAATATAATACATAGAGATATAAAATGTTTAAATTTATTTATTACAAAAGATAAACATGTAAAAATAGGAGATTTAGGAGTATCAACAATAGTATCAAGTATTAATGCACTTCATTGTACAAGAGTAGGAACACCATTATATTTAAGTCCTGAACTAATTAAACAAATACCATATGATTATAAAGTTGATATTTGGTCTTTTGGTTGTTCATTATATCATTTATGTAAATTAGATCCTCCTTTTATTGGTGATAATTTAATTTCTCTTGGAAATATGATTGTTAAAAGTGTTCCTAAACCTATTCCTAATCAATATTCAAATGATTTAATCTTATTTATTGATAAGTTACTTAGTAAGAAGCCTGAAAAAAGACCTAGTGCTAAAGAAGCTTTAAATTTAATTCCTAAAGATGTTATTGAAAAAATTAAAGAAGATAATAAAAATAATGTTGAAATTAAAAGTAGACCCTTTTCTAGTAATCAAAATCGAATTGTTACTATTAATAAAGATGAAATTAAAAAAATTGAAGAAAAAATTCAACAAGATAAAAAAGATAAAAGTGAAAAAGAAAAAAATGAAAAAAGTGAAAAAGAAAAAAATGAAAAGGAAAAAAAAGAAAATGAAAAAAAAGAAGTTGAAAATTTAAATTATTTAAAAGATAAAAATTTAGAAGTTTTAAATATGAAAAAAGAAAAAAATTTAATTAAGGAAATATTCAATGAGAATAAAAATATTAAAAAAGAAATGAATTTAATGAATGTACCAATGACTCCAAAAGAAAATAATAATAATTTATTTAGAGGAAGTAATCAAATATCAAAATTTAATTTTAATCCAAATCAAAATCAAAATAAAATAAATTTACCATTTCCAAATAAAATAAATAATAAACAAGAAAAATCAGTTAGAGTTTATTCAAAAGAATTAAAAGATGAATTAAAAGATTTAAAAAAGGAAAAAACTAAGAAATCAATAATAGAAGCAAAAGAAAAAAAAATAGAATTATTAAATGAAGAAAATATTAATTTACCATCTTTTAAAAAAAATGAAGAAGCAGAAAAAAGAACATTAACAGAGGAAAAAATAATTCAAAAAAAGATTCCAGATATAATAGAAAAAAAAGAAAAAGAAAAAGAAAAAGAAAAAAATGAAAATTTAAAAGAAAAAGAAGATGAAAAAAGAAAAGAATCTTCAGAAATAAAATTTCCAAATTTAAATCAAAATAATCAAAATATAAATTCAAATGAATTTAAAAGAATTTTATCATCAAATAATCCAAAAAGAAGAATAAGACCTTATACAGCGTCGAATAATAGAATCTTAAATACAAAAATAAATCAAGCTCCTAAAACTTTTAGACCAATGACAGGAATAAAATCAAATAATATTAATAATATTAATAATAATGTAATTAATATAAATATTAATTTCTTTAATATTGATATGAATAAAAGATTTTTAGCTCCTCATTTAAATTTTTTTAGAAATGATGATTATGATGATTTAGATATTTATATTATTAAAAATAATAATAAAAGACCTAATAGTAATATTAATTTAAAAGAAATTACAGGAAATGCTAATGAATTCTTTTTTAGTAAAATTATTAAAACTTTAGAAGAAAGAAATGGAAAAAGAAAATTAACTATAAATGATATTGATTAAATTTTTATATTTTTTTAAAAAAATATCTTTTTATGGAATATAATTAATAATTTAATAAATATTTTTTGGTTTTAGAGTATATAATTTATTTTTATTTAATTATATAAATTGAAATTTCTAAATGGAAAAAATAAGTAAAGAATCAAATGAAAATCATAAAGAAATATTAAATATTGCAAGTAAATTATATAATAAAACATCTAAAACTTTAAATGAAAGTTATTATATTGGAAAAAAAGAATCATATGAAGAAATTTTAAATTGGGTTTTAAAGAATTGTAAAAATGAAAGATATATAAACCCTAATATTTTTAATAACATATTAATTGAAAAAATTGCCAAAGCAAAAATTGCTTTAAAAGAAGAAGATGATATTGAAAATTTAGTATTAAATGAAAAAAAGGAAAAAAAAAAATTTCACAATAAAAATTGTTATAATATATCAAATCAAAATAATCAAATTAATAATAATGAATATAATATTTTTCCAACTTCAGTTGCAAGTATATTTAATAATAATAGAAATAGTTTTCATTTTTCTAATAATTTAAATCAAAATAATAATTCAGAAGATGATATTTCTATGAGTAATTCAAGTCCAATTCCTTATTCTCCGAATCAATATTGTTTAAAAAGGAAAAAAAATTAATAAAATTTATATTATATAATTTAAAGTATTAAATTATATATTTTCTTTTAAATTTTATAATTATTCAAAAGATTTTTTTCTTAAAATAGATTAAATAATTTAATTTTATTAATATAATAAAAAAAAAAGTTATTAAAAAAAAATATTTTTTTTCATTTTAATAAAAAAAATTAAATATATAAATCATTCTTTTTTATTTTTCTTTATTTAATTGTAAATTATTAACTTGTTCTTCAATTTGTTTAAATCTATCATCATAATTTTTTTTTTCTTCATTTTGTTCTTTTTTAATTTTTTCCAATTCTTTACTAGTAATTTCTAAATCTCTTAAAGTTTGATAATTAGTATTAATAAAATCATAATTATCTTCTTTAATTTTTCCTTTAGTTCCATAATTTCCTTTTTTTAAATTTTTAAAATTACTAATTTGAAAATTATAAGAATCAACATTTAAATAGCTTTCAATATATTTACATTCATAATTAAAATTATTAAGATGAAAATTATCATTATAATAAATTCCAGAATTTAATTTATTTCTTAAATGAAATCCCCATTCTAAAATTTGTCCTTCAGTATCAATATGTGGTTCACAAGGATTAGCACATAATAAAATAATAATACTAGTTCCACAAGAAATAACAGTATCATATAAATTTTGCATAATAAAAGTTAATGGATCTTCTGGTTGAATTTTTCTACTTAATTGAATTGAAATATTTGATAAATCTTCATATGTTGATTGAGAGTCTCTATATATTTTTGGTGTTGGAGCTTTTGGTAAATTAAATGCATAATGAGCATCATTCATTTCTATAAATGAAAATTTGGATATTTCTTGAATATCATTTGTTTCTTTTAATAATAATAAATTATTGTTTTTTTCTAAAAATTTTAAATCACCTGTATTATTTTGATATAATGTAAATGTTATTACTAAATTTGATTTTCTTATTAAATCCTTTATACGATATTTATCACAAAATTTTTTTCTTGTTTCATCTAATTGTTCTATTATAGTATTAAAATTCATTATTCCAAAAATAATATTTTCATTACAAATAATATCTTTATATTCTAAATAAAATTGTTCTACTTGCATAGTAACAACATATGAAGCTGCAATTCCATAAAAACATTTCATTCCTTCTTGACTTAAATTCATATAATGAAATAATGTATTCATTGTATAGGTTAAAATTCCTTTATTTTTATGATTTCCTATTAAAATATAAGTTTTCCCACTTTTTTTAGGTCCCATTATAAACATACTTGAATTAAATCCATTAAACATTTTTTTCACTTTTTGTTCTACTATTTGTTTATATATATCTGATATTTTATCTTGTTCTGAAAAAACTGAATCATATTCATATATTTTTGAAATATTTTTTAATTTCGTTCCATTTATATTTTCTAAATCTTTACCTATTTTTATATTATTATTTATAAATTTCCCTCTTAAGGGAGTTTTTGAAATTATAATTTTATTTGATTTAAATATTGAAGTAAATGTATAATATAAATGTTGTGGAATAAGACCTTTTGATCTTTTTATATCTTTTAATTCATCTTCTTTAATTTTTACCTTTTCAAATTTATTCTCTTTTCTCAAACTTGATATTGTTTGAGAACGAGGTCTTTGTTCTGGAGGACGAAGTCCTTTTTTATAATTTAAGTTACGATTATTTACCCAATCTTTCAAAATCTCCTTTGCTCGACGTCTTTCATTGTAATTATTATATTTTTCAGGAAGATTCGAATATCCACGAAGACGAACATGTATTTCTACATAATCATTTTTAGTTTTAAAGGGAAATTCCTTCGTTAAAGTAATTTGCTGCATTTGATCCATTTTTAATTGAAAAAATATTTCAAAAAAAAAAATATTTTTTACAAAAACTTTAATAGAAAAAATATATAACTCTTAAAAAATAAAAAAAATTAAAAAAAAAAACCAAAAATGGAACAAAACGCAGCTCAATTGGGAGTAATAACAGAAATAATGATAAAAATAAAGCCAGAGCCTCAACAAAGGACAGATTTAAAAGTATATGAAAACAAAATATCTCTTTTAGATCAATATGATAGAGCAATAGATGAATTTATAACAAATGGAGCAATTCTTGAATCATCAGATGCAATTAGAAATACATTTGAAAGCACTGTAGGTAAATATATAGGTTTTGTAGTGCATGGAGTTAATTTAACTTTATTTACTTTTGGTGGTAAATCAAGTGGGAAAACTTTTTCATTACAAGGAAATCAAAATGAAAGTGGAATTTTAGGTTTATTAATAGAAACATTATTTGGTAATTTAGAAAGTAAACATGCTGGAATTGTAGAAGAAATGCAAAGATTAAATGCTCCAGAAGCTGAAATGACGACTTTTTCATATTCTGTTAGAATGAAATATGTTGAATTAAGAGATGAAGGAATAATTGATTTATTACAAAAATATAATTATTATAAACAACCTTGTCAATTAATTTATAGTGAACATGAAGGTTATACTATTAATGGTGCTGCATGGGTTTCACTTCCTAATTCAATGGCTTTTCCTGATTTACTTGCTGAAGGAGAAAAATATAAAGCTCCTTACGAATATAATAAAGTTACTAAAAATTCTACTGTTTTAACTATTGAAGTAACTCAACAATTAGATAATAAAACTACTAAAGATGTTAAAGTTATTACATCAAGAATTAATATTTTCGATTTACCTTCTGCTGATATTTTAAATGAACATTTTAGAAATTTAAGTAATTCTATGGAATATAGAGGAATTTATGCTTTTCAAAATATGATGGGTGAATTAGCCAAAACAAATAATAATGCAATGCCTTCTGTATATGAAAATAGTATTTTAACAAAATTAATGAAAGAATATATAGGAGGTAATTCATTAACAATGGGAATATTTACTCTTCAAAATAATAATTTTACAATATCAGAAATAACATTTAAAATGATGAAATTATGTTCTCGGATCCAAAATTATCCAATATTAAATGATGTAAATGCAATGGGTCTCCTTCGAAAATTTAGAACAGATATATCTTATTATAATCGTTTTAAAGGTCCTAATCCAGGATACGATATGAGACCTCCAATAATAAATCCAAGTCAAAATGAAAATACTTTCCAACAATCTTCTCCTTTAATTCCTAATCAAAGTGATATTAATGCATTACAAGCAAGAAATAATTTTTTAGAAAAGGAAAATCAAAGATTAGATGATTTACTTAAAAATTCAGATATTGAAAAAGCTGATTTACTTCAATCAATTGCAGATATGAAAAATAGAGTTCCTCAAAATATGAATCCTAATTTTAATCCTGTTAATCAAATGGGAGCAATGCCTCCTTTCATGGGAGATAAATATGATGTTAGTGATAAATTATTACATATTGAAGATGATATTAATGAAACTAATCAAATTATGGGAGTTGTTAATAAATTAAATGAAAGATTTAAAGTTCTTGAACAAGAAAGAAAAGATTTAGCTGAAGAAGTAGAAAGATTAAGACAAGATAATACTAATTTAACAAATGAAATAAATAAAATTCAAAATGATGCAAATATGAATAAAACAAATGCAGATAATGAATTATTTAGTTTGAAAGAAATGTTAAATTCTACAAAAAATGAATTAGATTATATGAGAAGTGAAGCTGAGAAATATAGAAAAATTCAAGCAGATTTATTAGTAGAAATTGATGAAAGAGAAGTTCAATATAAAAAGCAATTAGAAGATAAAGAAAGAGAAATAGAAATGAAAATGATAGATCAACAACAAAATGAAAAAAGAAGACTTGAATCAGAAATGAGAGAAGCAACTCGTAAATTAGAACATTATGGAGGAGAAAATAAAGATTTAAATGAAACAATAAAGAAATTAAGAGAAGAAATAAGAAAATTAAAATTAAAATTACAAGAAATGCAAAGTTCATTTCGTGATTATTTAAATAATCAAAATGAAGATAATGAAGATGAAGAAAGTGGTTCTTCAGCAAAAGCAAAATTAATGAAAACATTTACAGATAGAGAAAATCAATTAATGGAAGATTTAGGAGTTCAAAAAGCAGAAAATGAGAATTTAAGAGAAAAATTAAAAAAAATGAGAACTTATGCTAGAAAAGCAAGAAATATTGCATTAGATTATTATCCTCCAAATGAAGAATTACCTGAAATGTTAACTAAAGATTTAGAAGCTTTTTTCCAAGATGCTGAAAATGAAAGTGTTATTCAATTTTTAGAATTTGAAATTAGAAGTTTAAGAGAAAGAAATAAGAAATTAGAATATGAAAATAATAGATTAAAAACTGAATATAATATAAATTCAAATATTCAATTACCAAATTATGGTGCTACTAATAATAAATTAAGTCAAACTATGGGAAATAAACCTTATTCAAGTGTTATTGCTCCTCCTAATGTTCCTGTAAATCAAGATATAAATAATTTATCTGAAAGAGAAATACAGAAAAAAATTTTGGAAGAAATTTCCAAATTAAAAAATACTCCTCAAGGTGGAATTGTTGATAATAATAATAATAATATTATTAATAGTCAACAAATTCAAGAATTAAATAAATTAAGAAGTGATAATATGAAATTAAATGAAGAAAATAAAAGATTAAAAACTATTATTAATGAAAATACTGTTAATGATATTCAAAAAACTAATGAACCTGATAATCCAAAAGCAATGAAAATGAAAATTAATTTCTTAGAAAAAACTATTGAACAATTAGAAAAAGAGAGAAGTGAATTAAATATGAGATGCACTATGGCTGAGGAACAATTAAAAAATTTCCAAGAAATGTTTAATACTACTACTCAAGGATATCAAAAGAAAATTTTGGAATTGAATAAAAGATTAGAAGCTGCTAATTTAAGGTTAAATCAAGAATATTTGAATTCTAATATGGATTAAAGAATTTTATATATTTATTTCTTATTTTTTTTGAAATTTTTTATATTTTTATATTTTTTTATGTGAGATTTTAATTATTTTTTTTAATTTTTAATTCAAAAAGAAAAAAATAGAACAATGAATATATTTCTCTATTTTGAAAGTTTTAAAAAAAATAAAAAAATTAAAAATTAAAAAATATTAAAAACCTTAAAGAATCTAATAGTTCTCCCCAAAATAAAAAAATTAAAAATGAATAACTTTCAAAACATATAAATCAAAATGTAAAATAATTGAATTATATAAAAAAATGGAACCAAAAAAAGAAGAAACATCCACAGCAAAAAAGGATGAAAAGAAAGATTTTAGTACAGCAATTTTGGATCAGAAGAAAGCTCCATATCGTTTATTAGCAGAAGAAGGAGTAGGAACATCAGAAGACAATTCAGTGATTCAACTGACTCAAAAGAAAATGGATGAGCTTAAAATATATAAAGCAGAGACTGTTTTATTAAAAGGGAAAAAGAGGAAAGAAACAATATGTGTTGCATTACCAGATGATACTGGAAAATTAACAGATGATAGAATTCGTCTTAATAAAGTTGTAAGAAACAATTTACGAGTTCGTTTAGGAGATGTTGTCTCAGTTCATAAATATCCTACTGTACCTGTTGGGAATAGAGTGCATATTTTACCTTTTGAAGACTCTATTGAAGGTATTTCTGGAAATCTTACTCAAACTTATTTAATTCCTTACTTTAAAGATGCTTATAGACCTGTTCATAAAGGAGATACTTTCGTTTGTAGAGGTGGATTTAAAAGTGTTGAATTTAAAGTAGTTGAAACTGACCCTGAGAAATGCTGCATTGTTGGACCTCAAACTGTTATTTTCGATGAAGGAGAACCTATTAAGAGAGAAGATGAAGAAAGAGCAGATGGTGTTGGATATGATGATATTGGAGGTTGTAGGAAACAATTAGCTGCTATTAGAGAAATGATTGAATTACCTCTTAGACATCCTCAATTATTTAAAAATTTAGGAATTAAACCTCCTAGAGGAGTCTTACTTTATGGACCTCCTGGAAGTGGGAAAACTTTACTTGCTAGAGCTATTGCAAATGAAACTGGTGCTTTCTTCTTTTTAATTAATGGACCTGAAATTATGTCTAAAATGGCAGGGGAAGCTGAAGGAAATTTGAGAAAGGCTTTCGAAGAAGCTGAAAAAAATTCTCCTGCTATTATCTTCATTGATGAAATTGACTCTATTGCTCCTAAGAGAGATAAAGTACAAGGAGAAGTTGAAAGAAGAATTGTTTCACAATTACTTACTTTAATGGATGGACTTAAAGCTAGAGGACAAGTCATTGTTATTGGAGCTACTAATAGACCTAATGCACTTGATACTGCTTTAAGACGTTTTGGACGTTTTGATAGAGAATTAGATATTGGTGTACCTGATGAAACTGGTAGATTAGAAATTTTACGTATTCATACCAAAAATATGAAATTATCTGAAGATTGTGATTTAACTAAAATTGCTCATGACACCCATGGTTATGTAGGAGCTGATTTAGCACAATTATGTACTGAAGCAGGATTACAATGTATAAGAGAGAAAATGGATATTATTGATATTGAAGATGAAAAAATCGATGCTGCTATTCTTGATTCAATGGCAGTTACTAATGATCACTTTGTACATGCATTAGGACAAACAAATCCTTCAAGTTTAAGAGAAACTGTAGTAGAAGTACCAAATGTTCAATGGGAAGATATTGGAGGACTTGAAGATGTAAAAAGATCACTTCAAGAAATGATTTTATATCCATTAGACCATCCAGATAAATACATTAAATTTGGATTGAATCCAAGTCATGGAGTATTATTCTATGGTCCTCCAGGATGCGGAAAGACATTAATGGCAAAGGCAATAGCAACAGAATGTTCATCGAATTTCATTTCAGTAAAAGGTCCTGAATTACTTACAATGTGGTTTGGAGAATCTGAAGCCAACGTTCGTGAAGTATTCGACAAAGCTCGTCAAAGTGCTCCTTGTGTTCTCTTCTTCGATGAGTTGGATTCAATAGGTATTTCACGTGGTTCAGGTGTTGGAGGTGGTGGTGAAGCAGCAGACCGTGTAATAAACCAATTATTGACAGAGATGGATGGTATAGGAGTTAAGAAGAATGTATTTATAGTAGGAGCAACAAATCGTCCTGATATACTTGATGAAGCATTATTAAGACCAGGTCGTTTAGATCAATTAATTTACATTCCATTACCAGATTTAAAAAGTAGAATTGCAATTATAAAAGCAATTTTAAGAAAGACTCCAGTTGATCCAAATATTCCTCTTGATTTTATTGCTAAATTGACAGAAGGTTTTTCTGGTGCTGATATGAAAGAATTATGTAATCAAGTTTGTAAAAGTGCAATTAAAGAAGCTATTCAATTTGAAGAAGAAAAAAAAGCTCTTCAAAAAGAAAGACCAGGACAAGATATTGTTATGAGTGATGATCCTGTTCCTATGTTAATGAGAAGACATTTTGAATATGGTTTAGCTCATTGTGTTAAGTCAGTTCATGATGTTGATTTACAAAGATATGAAGATTTTAAAGCAAAGTATGATCCTAATTTTAGTTTTGATAAAAAAGGAAATTCTGGAGGAAATAAAATTCAGTGGCCTGATGGAAAAAGTGATGGGGGTTCTCAAAGTATTTCTGGTGGAAATAAGAAAAATAATGATGATGATTTGGATTTATATTCTTAAAATTATAATTATTTTTTAATTAAAATGAAAAAATAAATGTTTTTATTTTTTATTCGTTTTTTTTTTGATAATTTAATAAATAAATTTACTTATTTAAATAAGTTAAAGTGTTATTTATTTTCAATTATTGGTTGATACTTAACATTAGTTTCAATCATATCTTTTGTAATTCTTTTTGAAGCTCTTTGTTTATTTAAATAAATAAAACTTCCACAAATTAACGCAATAAAAATTAACATAGTAACAGCAATTGTAATAGTTTCAGTTAATTTTCTAACATAAACACTTTGTTTTTTTTTATCATCTTTATATTTATTTTTAAATACTGTTATCATTTTATTATCTTTATCAAATAAAATTGCATGTGATTCAATAAATGGAATTCCTAATATATAATCTGTTGAATTAAAGAAAAATAATTTGAAAGTATTATCTTCTTTATTTACTAAATTATTTAAAGATAAATTAATTGAATTATTCAAAAAATGAAAAGTTAAATTATTTGATAAAAAAGTATCATTTGAAATAACTTTTTTATTATCACATTCAAACTGAGAAATATTATTTTCAGTTATTTCATTACATAAATTTTTAAATACATTATTTTTGAAAAAATCAATTAATTTTGAAGGAAAAACTAAAGCATTAGTTCCACTATCAAGAATAAAATTTTGATTAATTATTTTTTGAGAAATATTTAAATTAAAAGAATGATTATTAAAAGAGATTTTATCAAAAGAAACAATCCAATCGTTGTTTAAATTATTATTTCCAAAAACTAATCTTTCACTTTTTATTAAATGATTGGGAATTTCTCCAATATAAATTTTACCTGTATTAATAATATCACTTAAGAAAATTCTTTTTGTTATTTTTCTTTTATCCATTAATTGATCAATGAAAGAACAAGAATGTTGATCTTTATTAATTAATTTATTAAAACCAATAATACCATCAATTTTATCTTGAATAGTAGAATTATTAATTAAGAGAAATTTAAAACTTAATATTTTATTTTTTTCAAATTCTAAAGTTTCAGAATTTATTGTTCCTTTAACTTCACCTGAAAAATAATTTATTTCTTTTTTAAATGTTCCATTTCTAAAAGTTGAAGAATTATTTTTATCAAAACTATTATTATAATTACATATTTTACATTGTTTATCATATACCCATAAATTTGTGGACCCTGTATCAAATATTAAATTGAAATATTGATTTGGTGTTCCTAAACTTAAATTTAGATGATATAAATTTGATTTTAATTTATATATAATTGTTTCATAATTGTTATTTAAATTTCTAATGTAATTTTTATTTGATATTTTTATTAAGTTAAATTCTAAATTTAAAATTTTTAGTATTAATATTAGAAAAATTCCATGTTTTAACATTTTATTTAATATTATTAAAATTTCAATAATTAGAAACTGAAAAAAAATTGAAAACTCTGTTTTTGAATATCAAATTTTTATAATTAAAAAAATAATAAAATAAATTAATAATCAAAACATCATAATAAATAATTAAAAAAAATATAAAAATATGGGTAATCAACTTAATAAAATATCCTCAATTTCAAATGCAAAAAAAAAAGGATTTATTCAAGTAAATACAAATTTAGATAATTCATTATCAGAAAATGAATTTTATGGTTTTCATCTTGAAAATGAACCTGAAAAAAGAGATTATTACATTAAATGTTCAAATTGTGAAAAAATAATAATTGATTATGGTTTAAATGAAGTAATTGAATGTGATTCATGTCATACAATAATAGAAATTTCAGATAATAATTTTAATGAAATAAAAAAAGAATTATTGTTTTTAAAAAACAATAAAAAAAAATGTGTTTATAAATGTAAAAATTATTGTTCAATTATTTCAAAAATAATTCCTTTTTCAAATAAAAAAACTTTAAATACAGAATCTTATAAATCAATTAATTTACTAATAAACAAAGATAAAATTCCAAATGTTTCAGAGAATAAAAATGTATTAAATTTGTTAGAAAATAATAATAATCAATTTACAGAAATAATAAATAATGTAATTCTTCCTTTTTTCCAATTTAAATCTCGAATAATAAACAAAGGAAAAATATTTTCAATAGGAGAATATGAATTTAAAGTTTCTTCAACATATCCAAATTTAATTAATGGAAAAGTAACTTCTGAAACTTTAATAAGATGTAATGAATATTATAGTAATATTATTCCAATTAAAGAAGCAACTTTTATAACATGTAAAAATTATGAAAATGAAAGTAATGAAGAAATAAAAGAAAAAATATATTTAACTCCTTATAAAAATCAATTATCTATTTACAATAATTCTTTAACTAGAATTAATTCATATGATTTTTTTATTAGAAATTGTTATCCTTCTTTTGGTGTTATTAATAATGAAACAATAATAAATATTAAAAATAAAAATATTGAACAAATTCGTTCTGTTACTTTGGCTATTATTTTAAATGAAAATCCGATTTTTAATGATAGAAAAAATCAAAATATTATTATTGAAAGATTTTATAAACCTAATTTTCTTTCTGGAATGAATAAATATATTGAAAGAGGGGATATTATTTCTTTTGGAAATATTAAATTTTTCGTTTTAAAATCTCATCCTGAAAATGGTTTTATTAATAAAAACACTAAAACAATTTTTAAATATGGGAAAACTGAACAACAATTAATTAATAGATTAAATAATGATAGAGAAATAGAAAGAGAAAGAATATTATTAAGAAGAAACAATAATAATCATAATAATAATCATAATCATAATAGAAATAATAGAAATAATAATTATAATGAGAGAATAAGATTAATTAATGAATTTATTGATAGAGATTTATATTTTGAATTTGATGAAAATGAATTTTTTAAACAACAAAAAATTGAAAGTATAATAAGAGGATTACCTAAATTTAAAGTAGATAAAATTTTTTTAGATAAAATCGAAAAATTAGATGATTTTGCTAAAAAATGTATTATTTGTATGGAAGAATATAAACTTGAAGATGAATGTGAAACTTTACCTTGTTTTCATATTTTTCATGGACTTTGTATTGAAGAATGGTTTAATAATAATAATAATAATTGCCCTGTTTGTAAGAATGATATTAGTAATGATAATGATATTGAATTGAATTGAATTAAATTTATTTATTTAGTGTATGTAGATATCTCATTTTAAAAAAAAAAATAAATATTTACTTTTAGGGTTTTTTATTATCTTCAATAATAGCTCTATTTATTTTTTATTTATTTATTTATTAAAAATTTTTATAAAATTTTTTTAGGTAGATTAATTTATTCTTTTTTTTATTTAATTAAATATTATAATGCTTTATAATTTAAATAAAATGTCCCTTTCTGCTTTTTATTAAATTTTGTTTTCAAAGATTATTCAAAAATTAATATAATCTAATTAGTTTATTTTTTATTTATAAATAAAAAAAAACCCAAAAAAATCATAAAAAAAAAATGAACATTTCCAGTACAATATTATCACAAGAAGGTGATAATGAATTAAAAATAGTGGTAATAGGAGAATCATCAGTAGGAAAAACATCAATAATAAATCAATATATAAATGAATTATTTATAGATCAATCAATATCAACAATAGGAACAGATAAATTCACAAAAATAGAAACAATAAATAATAAAGAAATAAAATTAAATATATGGGATACAGCGGGACAAGAAAGGTTTCGAAGTTTAACTCCTTTATTTTTAAAAGGTTCAAATATAGTTTTAATGGTTTATGATATTACAGATAAAGTTTCATTTGTTGAATTAAATAATTTTTGGCTTCAAAAAGTTAAAGATAATACTAATAATATTATTTTAGGAATTATTGCTAATAAAAGTGATTTATATATTAACGAAGCTATTTCTATTGATGAAGGAAAGCAATTTGCTAAAAGTGTTAATGGTTTTCTTTTTGAAACTTCAGCTAAAAATTTAGAAAGCGTTAGAAATGCTTTTATTAGTTTAGTTCAAATTTACATTGAAAAAAATGGAGGGGAAAATTCTTCCAAAGAACATATTCAAATTCAAAAAGCAAATTTAAAAAAAAAAAAAAAAAAATGTTGTTAAAATATTGTTTTTATTTCATTTTATTTTATTTAAATTTTTTTTATTTTAATTGTAAAAAGATTTGAGAATCGTTTGTGATTTTTATTATTTTTATATTTTTTTTTTAATTTTTAAATTAATTGTTAGTTAAATATTTTTTTTTTTAACTATTTTTATTTAATTTTCCAACACCCAAATTTTTTCTTAACTTTTTTCTTGAAATCATATATAAAGGAGTTTGGATAAATTTAAAAAAATAAAATTCAAAATCTTGAAAAGAAATAAATAATTTTTTATAGATAATAAAAATATAAGTGAATTAATATTATACATATGTACATTAATTCTTTATTTAATCTTCTTTTAAGTTATTTTTTCCCTTATAATTTATACCTTATCTTTAATTTCTTATGTAAAACTAATCAATAATAAATATTTTTTTAAATGGAATAGAAAGAATATATTTCATTTCTTTTAATTAATATATATTTTAATTATTCCATAAGACAAATAAAAGGAAATAATTTTTTCTTAAAATTATTTTTTGAAAGAAAACATTTATTATACTAAAGAAGAGATTATAAAATAATTTAGAAATAACTTATTTATTTTATAAGTAATTTAAAATTTTAAAAATGTCTTTTCTTAAAACAATTCTTTTGAATTCTTTTAACAAAAAAAACCCACAAAAAATAATTTTCTCCTTTCTCAAAAAAAACTGTCTATTTTTAAGTACAATTTATAGAACAAGAAGAAATTCAAAAAAGATTGGATTTTTTCAATTTTAAAGAGGAAGTTAACTATTTTTTAAAGAATATTTATATCAAATATTTTGTTATATAAATATGGATGAAGAAATCAAGAAAATTGCTAAAAAACATAATTTTAATATAAAAAATTGTTCAGTTTTAGGAAAAGGTGGTTATGGAATAGTGTATTGTATAACTGTGAAAGATAATAAATATGCTTGGAAAATTGTAAAAGTAAATAAAAAATTTAAAGATAAGAATAAATTAAATGAAGGAATTAAATCAATTGAAAATGAGTTTGCTTGGTCAAGAAATATAAAAAGTAAATATTGTATTAGAACTTTTAGTATATTTAAAGATGAAGAAAAAAATATTATTTATTATTCTCTTGTTATGGAATATGCGTTGTTTTCGGATTTAAAATATTTTACTTATTATTTCTATGAAGCAAATTTATTAAAATTAAATAATAAAAAAGATTTATTTCAAAATATTCAACATATGAGTCTTTTATTAATTAAATTTATTTTATATCAATTAATTCATAGTCTATTATTTTTAAAAGAACATCATTTAATTCATTGTGATATTAAAGCAGAAAATATTTTAATTTGTTCTTCTTTTCATTTTAAATTAGGTGATTTTTCTGTGATGAAATTAAAAAAAGAAAAAGAAAATATTAAATTAAATTCTTCCACTTGGAATATTAAAGGACCTGAATATTATAATATTGATAAAACAATTGAAAATGATATTTGCTATCAAATAGATATTTATAGTATTGGATTAATAATATATTTTATTTATTATTATCAACATATAATTGAAAATAATTTAAAAGATTATTTGAAAGATAATCAAAAAGCTTTGGAGGAAAAAAAAGAAATAATTATAAAAAAGATTCATGATGCGCAAAATAAAATTAATAACGATGATACTTTAAAAAATGAAAAAGAATTTAAAGATTTATTAATTTCTCTATTTAAAGAAAATATTAATGAGAGACCAAATGTTGAAAGCTTATTAGTTAATAAATGGATTAATAAAGACTTAGATATTATTGAAATAATTAAAAATGTTAATGAAAATGAAGAAATAAAATTTTTCTTTGAGTTACAAAAGAATAAAAAAAAAAAAAAAAAGAGAAAAAAATTTTCTTTTCACAAAAATTAATTTTTCAATTATTTTTTATGAATTAATTTTTTGATTATTTTTTTTATTAATATATTAATAAATAATAATAATATTTATATTTTTACAACAACATTTTTATACGATAATTTATTCATTTGATTATCAATTTCATTTAAGTTTCTTTCAATTTCTCCTTTTCTTTCTATTTGTTTTTTGCTTAATCTTGCAATTGGCAAAGAAAAATATTCGATTTCCAAATTTTTTTTTAATTCAGTTAATTCTTTTAATTTCTCTTTTTTTTCTTCTTCGAGTAAATTTTTCTTATTTATTTTTTTTTCGTTTTCCTTTTTGTTTAAGATAATAATATCATTATTATTATTATTATCATTATTATTATTATTATTATTATTATTATTATTATTATTATTATTATTATTATTATTATTATTAT
>JAJJLU010000564.1:0-31416 GCA_023807065.1 Isotricha intestinalis | reverse complement strand
AGATATTCTATTTAAAAGTGAATATAATTGGGAAGGATAGGAAGAAAAGATTAAATAATTTATTAAATTTTATATTTTTTCCAGAAAAAGATGCCAAAATGAGAAAAATAAGTTTTTCATTTAATGAAAAAACTTCAAAAAATAAAAAAGGTGTTGAAACATTTATATTTGAATTTCTTGTTCAACTCAAATAGAAGGTAAAAAAGAAAAAATATAATACTTGATATTGAAATACAAATAGGAAATATATATCTACTATTCAAATATGGTTCACTTTATATAAAGATCATAATAATGAAACTCTTGTTTTAGTTAATTATTGAATAATTAACAATATTTTCTTTGTTCATCTTTCACAAATTATCTATAATAAATAATAAGGGGAATTCCAAAGATAAATATTTTGTTCAAATTATCATAATAAAATTAAAGGAAGAATTAGATAAAATAAATAATAATGAAAATGACAATATAAATATAAAAAAAATGGAGAAGGAGAAAAATTGGAAAAAAATTATTTGGAATTAGATATTGGAGATATGGTATTATATTCCATATTTTTGATTTTAACAAAAAAATGAAATTTTAAATTCATTAATTTTAATTGAAGAGTCTTTTAACAATATATTAAAGAATAATTTATAATAAGTTGTAATAAAAATATTAAAAGGCAATTTTTTTTTGATTTAATTGTGCCTATTCTTGATAAAGATATGGTATTTAAAATAAAGGAAAAGCAAGAGAAATAGAGTAATTTAGTATTTGATATTGAAATTTTTTTATATTAGTTGGACAAAAAAAGAAAAATTGAAGGTTCATAAAAATTTGAAACTAATTTTAGATTTCTTTACATATATTTTATTTTTATCAAGAATTTATTATTGTTTGAATTAATTAAATTAATTAAAACTAATGAAATAAAATGCACAACAGATAAACTAAAAGATGAATTCTATCTTAAAACAAGATAAATAATTATTAAATTAAAAAGCCTTTTAAAACCAGATAAACAGAGAATTTAGCATTAAAATAAGAGATAAATAAACATTAATATATTTAGCAAAAAACTTAGAACAAAAACAAAGCTAATTAATCTAATTTATATCTACTAATTAAAAGAAATTATTATTAGTTAACTTAAATAATTTAAATAAAAATCATGGCTTTTTGTCTTTCTGCAAAAATACAGTTTAATACTAACAAATCATAATTAGAAGTTATTCTTTAAATTTTTGAAGGATTGAATTATCTTCAACAATAATTTTACAACTTTTATTTAAATTGGTAAATATATTATCTGAACATATATCATTTTTATTCTTAAACTTTGATAAATCTAAAAGTTTTAAAGAAGTGCAATCAGAAAACATTTCCTTCATATTAATGACTTTATTAATAATAAAATTAGAAAGATTTAACGATGTTAAAGAATAGCAATGAGAAAACATATTATTCATATCAGTTACATTTTCAGTATTAAAACTAGATAAATTTAAAAATATTAATGAAGTACAATAATTAAACATATAACTCATATCAATAACTTTATGAGTATTAAAATTAGATAAATCTAATGATTTTAAAGAAGTACAAGTCTGAAACATTGCATCCATTTTAGTAATATTACAAGTATTAAAATTTGATAATTCTAAATGAGTAAGAGAAGAACATCCTTTAAATATAGAATTTATTGCTATAATATTATTAGTTATAAAATTAAATAAATTTAAAGAAATCAGAGATTTACAATCTGAAAACATATAAGTTAAATCAATGACTTTACTAGTATTAAAATTGGATAAATCTATAGAAGTTAAAGATTTACATTCTTTGAACATATATTTCATATCAGTGATATTTGATGTGTCAAAGTTACTTAAATTTAAAGAAATTAATGATGAACATTTATTAAACATAAAATTTATATCTCTCACATTACTAGTATTAAAATTAGATAAATCTAGAGAAGATAGAGAAGAACAATTATGGAACATACTTTCCATATTTATAACTTCATTTGTAATAAAATTAGATAAGTTAATTGATGATAATGTGGCACAATTTTTAAACATATATTTCATATTTGTGACTTTGTTTGTTCTAAATTTAGATAAATCTAAAGAAATTATTGAATTACAATCATAAAACATATAATTTGTTGTTTTTAAAAACCTTTTGAAAATCATTTTAATTTTGTATTTACCTTCTTTTGGAAATTTATATTTAAAACAAAAATCTATTTTTTTATCATTTAAATATAATTCACAATTTTCAATTAATTCTTTTTCATTATTTATTCCTGATACCCATGATTCTTCTTTTTTTACTTCTTCTAAACAATTCAAAATTTGAATTTCTTTATTTAAATTGCTTTGATTAATATCATATTCTCCAATGATAAAATTCTCTTTAGAAATTTCTTCTTCATTTAAATCTAATTCAAAAAGTTTTATATTTTCTATGACTTTTATTTGATTGTTTATTGAATTTAAATACTCTATGTAATATTTTTTATAATTATTTGAAGAATCATATTCATATACCGAATTATTTTCTTTAATTAATTTAATTTGATTAAGAAAAAAAATGATATCATTTTTCGTTTTATTTAATTTATTGAAATTTTCTAAAATTTCTTTATATATATTTCCTAATTTATCACTTTCTGCTTTTGTTAATCCTATTTTTGAAAAAGAAATTATTTCATGTTTACAATGATTTATGAAACAATCCTTACAAAAATTAATCTTACAATCCTTACAATAATAACCAATAATTTTATCATGTATTTTACAAGTGAAATTAAATTTAGGGAATTTAACTATTTTTTGAGAAATATTTTGTTTAAAAAAAGAATGATTAAAATATTCTTCCCAAGATATTCTTTCATTTATATTAATTTTTAACATTTTATTTATTAAATCATTTAATTCTTCATTTTCACATTTTTTTAATTTCTTTCCTGAATTTATATCTTTAAATAACATTAATTCATTCTTTCCATTATAAGGATATTCTTTGAATAATAAATAATAAATTATAATTCCTAAACTCCATAAATCACATTTATTTGATGTTTCTTCATCTTTTAAAATTTCAGGTGCCATTGTCATTGGAGCTTTAGTACTAGTTTCAGTATTTATAATATTCAAAACATTTCTTAAACTATAATCTAATTTAATATTACATTTATCAATACTATCTAAAGATATTAATATATTTGATAATGTTAAATCTCTATGAATAATATTTTCATTTATCATTATTTTAAATACATTATTTAATTGAATCAATACTTCTCTTATTTCATTTATTGAAAATGGTTTTTCTCTTAATTTAATATACTCCTCTAAATTATAATTGAATAAATCCATTACTATATAGAATGCTTCATTAGAATCAAATGTTTCTTTTATTTTTACATAATTTTCTGAATTTATTTTATTCATAATTTCAATTTCCTTATAAAAATCTTTTCTAATTCTTCCTTTATCAATTTCTTTAATGGTAACATACTTCCCAGTTTCTTTATTTTGAGCTTTATATAATTTACAAAAACTATCCATACTTATATTTTCTTTTTTAATGTATTTATTCCAAATATTATAATTTGACATTTTTAACAATAAATTAAAAAAACACTTTTTTAAAAATTTAATATTATAATAACAGAAAGAATTTTTCAATTCAAATTAATTAAAAAAATTTTTAAAAACTTCTTCTTATAATATTATAAATAATTTAATTAAGGTTTTTTCTTTTTAATTATATAATAAATCAAAACTCTAATTTTATATTTTTTAATATATTCAATAATAATATTTACAAATATTGTCCTTCTTATTTAAGTAAAAAACTTTTTAAATATTTCAATTTATGCAAAATTTCTCTGAAATAGAAATCAATAATATCATAAACTGTTTAGACAATTTATATATAAAAAATGAAAACCAAGAATCCTGTTTTAACTATTTATATTCAATTCAAACATTTGAAAACATTCAAAAAATATTTAATTTATTGATTCAAAATCAAAATCAATATATGATTTTATATTTATCAAATACTTTATCTATACTTTTAAAACGTTTTTTTATTGGTCTTTCTGAACAAGAAAAAATAAATATGTTAAATATTTTAATTGAACAAATAGAATTAAATACAAATTCTCAAATTCAAAAACAATATATTTGGTTATTTGGTTTAATTACTAGATTAAGTTTTTATGATGATAATTTAAAATTTAAAAATTTAATTTCAAATTTATTTGAACGTAAATCTAATAAAAATATTTTTTTAAATATTTTGTCTGAAATTTGTGAAAATTTTAAAGATAGTTCTATTCCTCCTATTGATAAATTTAATAGAATAATATATTTATTTAATAATGACTTAAAATATTTTATCTTTGAATATCTTTTAAAAATTCTATCATATCAAAGAGAAGAATATTATGAAAATATATTGAAATGCTTAAAAATATTAAATTCAGAAATTGAAGAAAAAGATTTGAATAAAAATACAATGTTAAAACCAATTTTTTATAACATAAGCAATAAAGTTAATTATTCAAATATTTGTATTTCAGTTTGTCATGAGTTATTACAAAATAAAAATAATATTAATTTAGAAATAATTTTTCAAATTATTTTGTTCAACAAAGAAGAAAATGAAGATATAAAAAAAATATTAGTTATGATATTAAGTGAAAATATTGAAAATCTCGATTTTATAGCTAAAATATTAGCAATGACTTCTGATAATATTTCATTCAATTTAAATGGAGATTTTTATATTAGAATAATGAAGTTTAGTATTATTAATTTTAATTTAGAAACAATTACAAATGTTCTCAAAATTATATTAAAATTAGATTGGAAAAATGATAATGATATAAAAATAGTAAAGGAATATATTTCAACAATTGTTTCAAAACTTCCTAACAATCAAAATGAATTTGATGAATATATATTATATGATTTTATTAAAATTATATCAAAATTCACTAATATTTTATCTTATCCAGAAATTTTATTAAATTATGAAGGAAATATTGAAAAAAATTTATTATTAAAATTAGAAAATGAAGCATTAAAATATATTAATATAATAAATAATCTAGATCTATTTTGTCATATTTTAAATAATTTCTTTTTAAATTTATCCTTTTTTAATCCAACTTTGAAGTTAAAGTTTATAAAGTATGTTTTAAGTTTATTAAATTATAAAGAATCAACTCAAAATATTTTCAATTATATTTGTCAAAAACTTCAAATTACTTCTCCAACTGATTTTATTTGTAATATATTAGAATTATTATTTAAACTTTTTTTAGAAAACAATAAAGATTTAATATTATGTTATAAAATACTAATGATTATAAAAGAAAGATTAAATGATAAATTATATGATTCAAATGAATGTGGATATTTAACTATTAATTCCGAAATTTTATTAAATAAAATAGAGTATCAAATAAAGGAAATTTTATCTAAGAATGAATTACAAATTAAATTAAAAATAAAATATTTATCTTTAATGTTTAACATGCATTTAATTTTAAATAAAACAGGGATAAATGTTATTTCTTTGTTTTTTCAAAATGACACTTTTAAAAGAAATCCAATAAATTATTTAATTATTTTAATTAGTTTAATTAAAGAAATTAAAACCACACAGAATTATATAATATATATTTCAGAATTATCAAATAATATAGATATTATATTAAATTTTCAAATGGATGTAAATTTATATAATCTTGTATTAACGTTATGTAAAGAGATAACAAATAATTCTCTTAGAAGAATTGATTTTAGGGGTAATGAATCTTTTAGAGATTATATTTTTTTTTCTATGTTTCAATTTTTTATAAATAAAGTTTATAATGAAATCGTATTAAATGTAAAAGAAGAATATTTAAAAATGTTATTTAAAATTATTGATATTACATCAAATATAATTTCAAGTGAGAAATTTATAACAAGATTTAATGATAATGATAGTGAAATTTTTCAAATTTGGGAAAAAATAAATAATATAATAGATAAATTTCAGTTTGATATTTTAATAGGTTATAATTTGAATTTAAAAAATTTTCCTACAATACTCAAATTTTTAATTAAAAGAAAATTTCAAGTTCCTAAAATAATTCCAATTTCTCAAAATATTTTACAAATGATTTATGAAAATTTAGATAGTTTAAATAATACGTTATCAATACAATCTTATGAATTATTGAATTTATTAGATATTAATTATTTTAATAAGAATCCTAACTTTTTTTTTAATAATAGAGGTATGTTTATAAAAATTATATTAAAGTTTATAAAAATAATTTCTAATAAAGAAATAACTAAGTATGAAGAAATTTCAAAATCACTCTCAAGTTTGATGGAAATATTTAAAAATGATGAAGTATTATTTAAAGATCCTGAATTTAACAAATTTCAAATTCTTTTTTACAATTCTGAAACCAAAGAATTTTCTGTCAATTCCTCTATTATTAAAAATAATATTATTAATTTTTTAGAATCTAAATACTAAATTTACATATATTTTTAGTATTAAATATTAACAATTAAAATGAATTTTTTTTAATTAGATTCCTTTAAGTATTTACTATAATATACAAATTTCTCAATATGAATTAATTTAGATAAATAACAGTTTTAAGTTAATTAAAATAAATGTTATTTAATTTTATTTTATTAAATAAATAATGAAACAATTATTTAAATAAACTATGAATACTTTTAAGTATGTTTAATTTACAAAAACCCAAGAACAAAAAATAGTTTTTATTCATCAAATTCAAAAAAAAGAATTAACTAAATCATATTTTTCAATTACTATATCTAAAAATCCAATAATATCAAATATATTAAAATGTCTTTATAATAATAATTTAGATTAAGAATTGTAGATTTCTAATATCAAAGAAATTAAAAAAGAGATATTAAGAAAAAAATAAGAATAAAAATGTTTCAAAATTATTTTTTTTACCAAATATAAATCATGATGATTATAAATTTTGAAATAAACCAATTTTACTGACTCAAATTGAAGGGAGATTGTAATTTCTAAAATTGAAACTTTTATTCAAAATAGAGTAAAAAATAAATATAGAAAAATTTTATTAAATAAATAATTTTATGAACATAATGAAATGAAAAGTTATTCGAGTAAAATAATATGAAAACAAAATATTTTAAGTAAAAAATATTAAAGGAAATAAACAAATTTTAAAGAAACATACTTTTCTTCATCCTCACTTATTAAAAAGAAGTGAAATTGAAGTATTTTTTTTTCAATTTTGTTTTCCTTTAATAAACCAAGATATAGGTTAAGGTTAGATGACAAATTATAAGCACAAAATAATAATCAGAAAAATGTTTTATGAAAAATTCATATATAAAAAATAACAATATAACTTAAATATCATTTAATTTAATTGAAAAATAAATTTTTTTTCAAATTAAAAAGGTAATATGTAATCATCATCAAATTCTTTAATAATGGGTTCTGGAGGTTGTTTTCCAAATGCAGCAGCAACAATCAATACTATTCCATAAAGTATAATTAAGCTTCCTATTATTATATCAAAGAATGCAATAGTAGATTTTGGACTTTCAACTTTATCTGAACATAATAATCCAATGAATATTAAAAATAATCCTTTTCCATAATAATTTTCCTCAAATCTAAATAATTTAATGATCACTTCATATCCTAATGCTGAATATATTATTATTAAACCAAATATACTAATTTTATTTATATCTATTATTATTACTTGAAGAATATTGAAAGAATAAATTGTTGGAATGTTATTGGTATTATTGTAATTAATCTAGCAATTGATAAAATGAAAAGAAGACATCCACAGATAACTGATAAAATCTCTAAAACTTTCATTTTTTAAAAAAAGGGAAAAAAATAAAATAATTAAAAAAAAAAATTGTTATTTCTCAAAAATTTTTGAGCTAAATAATAAAAAGATACAACATCAAGAAGAAAAAAAATAAGATTTCATGATGTTCCAAAGCCAAAAAAGATGAATTAAAATTGAATTTCTTCATCTGAAAAAAGTATTAATTGAGTAAAAAAAAGATTGAGTCAAAAAATTAAATCAATCATTAATGTTTTTAGTAAATATAGTAAAAAAGGAAATGTAAATATTTCAATTTAAATAAGAAATATAGAAGAAGAAAAATATGATAATCCCCAAATTTAGTATATTATTGGAGGCTTTCAAACTTTATATACTTCAAAGAAATATTTTTATGATTTTTAATAAAAATATAATTATTGATACTCTTAAAAATTAAAACTTAATTATTAATGAGCATTAAAAAATAATAATTTAAAAAGAAATTTTAATGTTTTAGAATATATTGTTGTTCCTCAAATTGAATATATAATTTGATATATGAGTCAGATGATAGAGTTAAAGAAGAAAAATTAAATTAAGTAAGTTTTGAAAAAAAAAAATATTAAGAATAAGTAGAGAGATAAATCTTGAAATAAAAAAATGCAGATAATGATTAAAAAGAAATAATATTGAAAAAAGGACATTTCTTCATAGATGATAAAGAGGAAGATAAAGAAATTGAAAATGAGGATAAATGATTTGTAAATTATTTATTGGAAATTTTTTTTATAAAAAAATTTATATTTTTTCATTTAAAAGTATTTTTTAAACTAAATTAATATTAAAACATATTTGAAAATTAATTGAAGATTATAACAAATTAAAATATTTTTTGAAAATATTTTGGAATATAAAAAATTAATTTTCCTTATAAAAAGATTTATTAATATGTAAATTTAGTTCCTTGAACTTTAATGGAATTATATATATAAACAAATAAAAGGAAATTAAAATTGATATTTTTAATAATTCTTTTTACAATAATGGATAATTGTTTCAAATAATTTATAAATAACTATACTCATAAAATTGAATGATGCCTAAAAAAATTCCTATTTTTTCTTACTCTCCATTCTATGATTTTTATACTCATTTACAATTTTCCTCATTTGTTGATCTGCAATATTATCATGAGCATAATCTATTTCATCTTCATTCTTATAGAGTTTTTTAAATTTAAGAACAGATCTTTTAGCTCTGATCATATGATCAATTTTCTTTTGATAAAATTTTTCAATGTAATATTGTTCATATTTATTTTGTTTAATCATATCTACAATAAAACCTCCAAAGAAAAATTCCAATCTTCTTAAAATAAAAAAAGGAAGAATAACCACAGAACAAGTCAAAATAAGCGTTAACCAAAAAATCCCATTTCCCAAAAATTCATATAAATCTCCATTAATATCAACATCAAAATCAATAGCATTATAAATAACAAAAAAACCAATATCAATAAGTAATTGCAAAGAATAAAAAATAATAATAAAATAATCAATTAAAAGTGTATCTGTAAATACCATATAAAAATGAACAACCATAATAGTATAAAAAACAACAACAGAAATATCCCAATAACAAAAAGTAGTTCCATCACTTCCTCTAATTCCAAATATATAAATATAAGCAGGGAAAAAATAAATAGGAATTGATAATATAATTCCTAAAGAGAAAATAGTGAAAAATTTAATTAAATTAAATGGAATACTATCTCTATATTCTTTAAAAATATTTGGAAATAAATATTGTAAAATAAGTTTTTCCTTTTCGTTCTTATCAACAAAATCAGGATCAAAATCTTCTTCAGAAATAGCTCTTGCAGCAACAGGAACTACAGTAACAAAAGAATTAAATCCCATATAATACCATTCATCAAATAAATTAGTTCCATTAAAACAAGAATAAAAACATAACCAAAATTGAGGTAAAGTATATAATATATTTTTGAAGAAATATTGATAAATAAAATAACTATTTCTTTTTAAGCAAAATCTTCCAGTAATAAAAATTAATTGTTTTAAATATTTAAATTGACTAATTGCATAATCTGAACTATAAGCAGCTTGATAACCTTCTTTACCAAATAATCCAATTCCTACATGAGAAGATTTTATCATATTTACATCATTACCTCCATCTCCAATTGCTAATGTGATATCATTAGTATGATTTTTTATAAAATTTACAACTTCACATTTCTGCATTGGAGATGCTCTACAACATATTAAACTTCTACTTTTTTGAATTATTTCCCAAAATAATTCTTTACATTCTTTATCTTCCATACATTTTGTTATTGATTCACCTTCTATTATTATTGAACATTTACATTTTATTTTTTTCTGTTTTTTTTCAAATGTTGGATATAAATATTTTGTTCTAAGTAATCTAAGAGTTGTTTTGTTCTCTTCTATTTCTGATAATTTCTGTTGACATAATTCATAATATGATTTTAATTTTTTTTCATTTGTAGGGATTGATATTTTTTTTTCATTGTTTTTATTCATTTCATCTCTATTGTTGTTGCTATTAATATTTAATTGATTTACTTCGAAAGAAATATCTTTGTGGTTGTTTCTTTCATTTTTTAAAAATTTCATTTCTTTTATATTATTATTTTCAGATATTGAAGCTTGTTTTACTTTTCCTTCTAAAATTGATAATTTTTCAAATTTGGAATCTGAGTTATTTAAATAATTTTTATTTATCATAAATTTAAATATTGATTGATCATTTACATCTAAATTATTATTATTTCTCCCAATTTCAATCTTATTATAATTAGAAGAAATAACTGTACCAATATTTTTATCTTTATTTTCTTCATGTTTATCATCCATAAATTGAATTCGATTTTCATGCATTAAACTATTATTTTCATTTTGCACAATAATATTATGTTCTGAAGGGGTATTTCTGTCATTTACTTCTTCTAATTCAAAATCTGCTTTTTCAATATTACCTAAAATTTCAGTCATTCTATCAATAACTTTTTGTGTATCTTTACTTTCTCTAATTTTATAAATTTCAGTAGATTCATCAAATAATTTACATGAATGACCAATTGATTCTGCAGTATCCATTTTATCTCCTGTTATCATCCAAACATTAATTCCTGCTTCAATAAAACTTTGAATATCATCTTTTACACAATCTTGTAATTTATCTTCTAAAGCAGATACTCCTAATAAAAAAGTTTCTTTTTCAATTACTTCTATTAATTCATCTAAATCTTTGTTTAAACTTTTATCGTTTATACTTTTATATTTTAAATCTAAATAATTTTTTTCCCAGGCTAAATAAATACTTTCATCTAAATTTTTATATGAATAACATAAAGTTCTTAATCCTCTTTTTGCGAAGTAATCTGAATCTTCTTTTATTTTATCTAATATATTTTGTTTACTAAATTCATTTATATTTGCAAATATTTTCCTATCACTTCCTTTTAAATACAATTTAATTTTATTATCAGATAAATCTTTAACAATTATACTACTTCTTTGTCTTTCACTTGTAAAATCAAATTTTTGAAGAACTTCATAAGTTTTTTCAGTAAATTGTTCATTATAATGATTTTTAATTTTAATTTTTATTATATTTTGTTCTCTTGATATAAAAGTAAATCCAAGCTCATTAGCAGCAGTAACTAAAGTAACTTCATCAGGATTTGCTCCTTGAAAATCTATTAACCCTGTCTCAGAATCTATCTCAGTTAAAACATCATGATTTAATATTATATCTAAAAAATATTCTTCAATTGCTTCTACTTGATTATGAAATGGGCAACCTACAAGATTTGGTAAATTAATTGGAATATTTCTTTGTTTTAAAATATTTATTATATTAAATTTATTAAATGTTTTCGAGATTTTAGATTTAATAATATCATTATTCTTTTCTTTTAAATCATATTCCACTAAATCATTTGTCTTTGTTAGCATATTATCATTTTGTAATTCTTCATCATCATTAAATAATTGTGTAAAAATTGAACATGCTTTAAATTCCATTTCATTTTGAGTTAAAGTTCCTGTTTTATCAGTGAATATATACTTTGTCATTCCTATTTCTTCAAGTAATTGAACACTAAAACATTTAACTTGATCTCCTGGATCTCTTTTATATTCTGGTGATAAAAATTCCATTACAATTGATTGTAATAATTTAACAACTGCATTGACAATTATAATTGAAATAGGAATAAATGTATTTAAAGTTATAAAATTCGCACAAAAAATTTTAAAAATTTCTAAGACTGTATTGTTAGAATGACCCTTATAATATAAAACATAATCAGCTTTTAATTCTCCTGTTTCATAATTAGGTAAATGTCTTCTTCTCCAAATAGAACCAATTATCGTACAAATAATACATAATAGAAGGCATATTGCTAAAATAAATAAAACAATAAAATTTAATGTTCTATCAATATTTGAAATTTTTAATGAACTTTTATTTATATTTTTCATTAATTTAGTTTCTTGTCCAGAATAAACAACAATACCATAAATATATTCTGTATTTTTTAATCTTCCTCCTCTTAATAAACAATTTTTAATATCAAAATAGTGTTTTTCACCTTTAAAAAAAATAGTTCCTTCAATTTCATAAATACTCCTAGAAGGTTGATCAATTTCAATATAACAATTATCATTTTCATAATTAAATATTTTATCAATTTCATTAGAACAATCATTATTTGACAGTATTTTTTTTTGAGAATAACTTATAGCTTCTCTTGGTTTTAAAGTAGTTTCACCATCTAAATTAGATGTTTGAAGATAGCAAAAACCATTTTCATGAGAAGATTTAATAACTAAAAGATCACTAGGAATTAATTCATCTTTTTTAATTTTTAAAATATTACCAACTTCTATTTCATACCATTTTGTTTCTTTAAAATCAGGAGATTTATATATTACTGCAATAGAATTATTTGCTATTTTATCATTTTTATATTTCCTATAATCTTCAATTGCTTCTTTAATTAAACTTATAATTAAAACTACAATGAAAGGTGCTACTGCACTTATTGGAGTAATTGTACTTATTTCTGGAATAACCGTTATTATTGCAGTTACTAAAAAAAATAAATTAAAAGCACTATTAAATTGATAAAAAAGTGCTAGAGGTAAAAAAGTTAATAATGTGTACTTGGAAGTTCTGATTTTATTGTTACAAAATTTTTGAGTTTGTTCAAAATTATTGTCATTAAATGTATTTATATAAAGTTTCCTCTGATTTTTTTTTTCTGTTTTTTCTATATTCATTCTTGTTGTTAATATTACTTCATCATTTAAATCATTTTTTCGGTTTTCTTCCAACTGAAGCATATTTTTCTAAATAATAAAGAAAAAAAAATATAATTACATTTAAATGATTAAAATATTATTTTTTACATCTAATTTATGTGATTAAAGGTTTTAGTCTGAATTTAATTAATAAAATTTCAAGAATTTTATATTAAAAAATATTGAAAAAAATAATAAATATATTTTTTAAATTTAATTAAGGTTTTAATTTAATATTTATTAAAAATAAAAAAAAGTAATTTAACCAAACAAAGTTAAAAATTTTTAATAAACCTATCTCAAAAAAAAGAAAAAAGTGCTATAAATAGATAAAACTTTCAAAATAATTAATTATTTTACTTTGAATTCATTGATTAATATAAAATATATTTATATTTGAAATTAATTAATTATAGGAGATATTTGATATACTTTAATGTTTAATTGAAAATTTATCTCTTTTTTCCCCTTATCATCTAAAATTCTATATTAATTTCCTATTATATTATTTGTCTGTTTCAGCAGATTTTTCAAAATTTTTATTTACATAGCAATTCATTGATTTAATTTTGATCTCAGAAATACTTTAATTCACTTTTGATGAAAGTTAATTTAAACTGAGATTGTTGGTACTATCTTTTGTTGAGATATTTGCAATTAAAGTATTTTCTGGAAATCACTTTTTTTTAAAAATTATTCTGTAAGTTATTGTTTAAATTTATCTTAAAATTTCAATTTTTTACAATTTATAAGGTATATTATTTCTAAAATTTAAAATTGCAATATATTTATTATTAATTATACTTTATTTCTGATAATATATTTATCATATAATTTCCTATTTCTGTTTTGTTTTTCGTTAGAAGTAAATAGAAAAATGAAATATTAATTTTTTTTCTTATTGAGGCTTAATAGTTGAAAATTTCATAAAATTTTCTAATTTTTAAATTAATAATTGTTAAACTTATTTTTTGTTAAAATTTAAATAAACATAAAATTAAATTTAATTTATGAAAAATAAAATATGACAACAACATTAGGAAAAACAACCTATAGTAGAATAACAAGAACATCAACAGAAAAAAGTAAGGAACAAGAAGAATTAGATAAATTAAATGAGGTAATTTCAAATTTAAAGCAAGCAGTAAACTATAAAGATGGAAATTTAAGTTCTCTTCCAAATGCATTTTCCTCAATTAAAAGAAGTAGAAGTAATGGAATAAATAAATCAAATATATACAAACTTTCAATTAGTAGAACTAAAGAAGATAGAAGTAATAAAGAATTTTTAAGTAATTTTATCTATATTGAAGATAATATAATTTCTCCTCAAAATATGCATTTATTAACAGATGATGATACAAATCAATCAATTTCTTCAAAACAAAAATTTAAAAATTTAGCTAATTTAATGATGGATGATAAGGAAAGTGTTGTTGAAAAAAGTTTTGATCATAATGATGAAGAAAGAAATATTTTACAATTGTATACTGCTTTAAGTAAAAAATCTAAAGAAGTTTTTGTTGAAAATGATATTGAAAAGTTAGAAAAATTACAACTTTTTTTTAAAAGAATTAATAAAATTAAAATGCCTAAAATAAATATCAAATCAAATTCAAATTCAAATTCAAATCATTTTGACAGTGAAAAAGGGAAAGAATTAAATAATGAAGAATTTACTTCTTTTTTTAAATCTGATTTACCAATGATAACTGCAGATTTTCTTTCAAATATAAATCATAATCTAATTAATATTGAAGATATTTATAATTCTGATATAAAAAAGCCTTATACTAAAAATGAAGAAACAGATATTGTTCCTATAAAAGCTTTTGAAATACAAGAATCTGAAAATAGTTCAAGAAGTTTCGATGGTCCTTTAGATTCAAAAAGAAGTGGAATTAATCTTTTTTCTGATTTTTGTAATTCTTGTCCTAAACAAGAATTTTATAAAATTGAAAGAGATATTCCTAGTATTGAACGATTTGAAAAAAATAAGCAATTACAAGAAGACTATAATAACAAAATTTCTTTAATAGGTGAATTGGATGAAAGATATTTTCCAAAAGGTAATTTATCTCTAAATAATAAGAATATTTTGAAGTTTGCTCAAAATAATAAAGAAAATATTGAAGAAAGAACAGATTCTTTTACTATATATTCACAACTTTTAACTGATATTCAAACATTTTTTTTAAACCAAAATAAAGAAAATAATAATAATGAAAGTAATAATAATAATAATGAAAGCAATATTGATTTTGAAAATATTATCAATGAAAGTAATAATTATGAAAATAAAAATTCTAATAAAAGTTCAGATGGAATCATTAGTGATAGTGATATTGAAGATAAAATAAATAAAATAAATGGAAGTAGAAGAGCAAGTATTATAAATAATTTATTAGTTTTATATGGAAATTCAAGTGAAAATGAAAGTAGTAATAATGATGATGAAATAAATAAAAAAAAAAGTTCTGATGATGTTTTTTCTCGAGCCTCTAATTTTGATTATTAAATTATACAAAATATTTAAAGAAAAAATTTAATGAATTGTTATAGAAAAATTATTAAATTTAATATTTATTATAAGCACTTCTTGCTCTTTGTTCAAAAATATTTTTACCATAATTATAAAAATTATTTGCATTTCCACCATCTAAGTTCCAAACATTATTAACTAAATATTCAAAATAATTATCATCAGAAATTCCCAAAGAAATTTGGCTATAAAATTTCATAAAATCAACAAAGTTTAAAAATCCAGGATTAGATTTGCTTATAGAAGCATTATATTCTCTAAATATTTCTAAATTATCAGTAAAATCTCCAATAACTTCTTCAGGTAATTTTTTCCTAGCAACAACTTCAGGATCTCTTGAAGCATTATAATTGCTTTTTAACTCATTTATAGCAATTTCATTTCTTCCATTTGAAATTAAATTAAATATTTTTTTAATTAATTGTTCTCTTCTTGGAGTTAGACTTCCAATTAAATTTCTAATTAAATCATCATAATTTATTTTCCCTGTTCCATTATCAAAAGAAGAAAATATTGTAACAATTTCATCAGGAGTTAAAGATAGTCTATATAATGTTATTATTTTTTCAAAAGTTGGAAAATCTATTTTTCCTGAGTGATTATTATCATACATTGAAATCATTTTTTCAATTATAAATAAACTTTTTGGACCTCTTGAAATTAACATATTTCTAAGTTTATCTATTGTATTTATACTTTGAGTATTTATTTCACCTGAATTTTCAATTGAAAAATCTTTCTTTTTCATAATTACTGTATTTGAATTTGAATTTGAACTATCTAAAAGTTGATTATTTTGATTGTAATAAACTTCAATTTGATCATTTAATGAATTTAATTCTTTGTTTCCAGTATCTAGTTGACCACTTAATGTATTATATTGTTCTTCATTTTTCATCATTGGATTAAATGATTGTGGTCTTCTATTTTGAAATTGATTATCTTCAGTAATTTGTTGATTTAATTGAATTTGATTTTGATTTATTTGTGTTTGTGGATTAATATTAATTTGTTCTTGCTGTAAATTTACATTATTTGATACATTATTATTATCTTTATTATGATAATTCATTGAAGAACTCCAAACTCCATTCATCATATCTGTAAAATAATCTTCATTTAAAATGGCAGCACTAATTGCAGAATAATATTCTATAAAGTCTTCAAATGTTATTTCATTTATTTTTTCTTTAAATGATATAAATGTATCAAAAGTAAAAATAAATTCTTCAAAAACTTCACCTTCACTTTTTTTATTCATTAATACATCAGGATGCGCATTTGGATTAAATAAACTTTTAATTAAATTTATTTCTGCATATCCTTTTCTATCAATATCAATTTTTGCGAATTTTTCTATTATAAGCATTTTTCTTCTTTCGCTTAAAAAACCTCTCAATAATCTTAAAATTTCTTCTGTTGAAACTTTATTTTTTTCTGTTAAATCTAATAAAGTAAAAAAATCTCTAACATCGATATCATTGAGTTCAATTTTTGCTTCTTTTATACTTAATAATAAGTCTTCATATGTTATTGCCTTTAACATTTTATCTTGTTTATCTTTTAATTTTGAAAGGAGATTATAATAGGTTATACCATTATTTGTATTAATTTTACTTTGGAATAATTGAAGTAAATTTTGGAAATATCTTTTCATTCCTACATTATCATTTAAATTATCTTGAGGATTATTTTGAATTGGAATTTGATTTGGTTGATTCATCATTGGGTCATTCATATTATTATTCATGTTCCTAATCATATTATTTTCCATATTCATATTATTATTTATATTCATATTATTCATATTTATATTATTATTAACACTCATATTTCCCATATTCATATTATTCATGTTAATATTATTATTCATTTTTATATTATTATTCATATCTATATTCATATTATCCATATTAATTTTATTATTCGTATTCATATTATTATTCATAATATTCATATTACTATTTCTATCCATATTATGATAATTATCTCTCATATTCATATTATTATCTAAAGGTGTAATAGGTTTAAATCTTTGAAAATTATTATAATTTTCAACTTGAGGCATTTGATTAAAAATATCAGAACGATTTTGTTTTAATCTTTGTTGTCTTCTATTGAATTGTGGTTCAAATGGTATATTTTTCCTCATATTGTCCATAAAAACATTACTATTTCTATTGACAATTAAATTACTAGTATTCATATTTAAGTTTTGATTATCTTGAAAAGGTTGATAAGGTGCAAGATTATATAAATAATAAGTTAAATTTTTATAGTTAATTACTCCAGTTCTATTTGGATCATAAAGATCAAAAAGTTCATTAAAATTATTTTCTGAAAATCCTGTTAGACCAACTCTTACAAAAACTTTTGACCAATTTTCTTTTGTTATTACTCCTATTTCATCAATGTCATAAAATTTAAATGAATTTATAAGTAAATTCATTTCTGAATTTATGGATTTTGCTTTTAATGATAATTTTCTATGTAACTCATATTCAAAAACTGATTTTAAATTTCCAGACATTTTTTAAATTATTAAAATAAAACAGTTATTTTTAAATAATAAATTAAACCTCAAAATTCTTTAATATAATATTTTAAATAAATAAAATAAAATCATTTTTTATTTCCCACTTTGAGTTTTATCATAAATATCACTTTCTTCAGCTAATTCATTAAAAGTTTTTTCTAATTTTGTTTTCTTATTTTCATTTTTATACAATTCTTCAACAACATTATATTGAATATCAAAAGCCCAATCACCTTTAAATTTAACAGGAAAAGAAACGCATAAACCTTTTTTAATATTTAAATTATTATCTTCAACAATAACACCAGTAGAACATAATTTATCAGAACCATAAAACCAATCTTTAACATGATCTGAAATAGCTTTAGCAGCTGAGAAAGTAGAACTCATCTTTTTAACATTTAAAATTTCAGTTCCTCTATTTTGTATTCTTTTCACAAAATCATCATCAAAATCTTCTCCATTAACATTATCAACAAACATAGAACTAGAATGATTTCCAATAATAATTCCATTTATTTCTTTTCCTTTCAAACTTTTATATAATCCTTCAGTTCTATTTTGGTCTAATCTAGTTAAACAAGTGAAATTTTCTTTTGGAATATTAGGTAAAACACTTTTAGCATTATCATATAAAATTTTACAATTAGTATTACATGGATTACCAATAACAAGGCATTTAACATTAGGCTTAGCATTTTTTAAAGCAATACCTTGAACTTTATAAATATCTCCATTTGCTTTTAATAAATCACTTCTTTCCATTCCTGGAAGTCTTGGTGATCCTCCTAAAAATATTATTAAATCACAATCTTTAAATGCTTCATTAGGATCTGTTGAATATGTCATTTTTTTCAGAGATTTATAATTACAATCTTCTAATTCTAATGCTAATCCTTTTAATGCTGCTACACATACTTCTATATCTATGTCTAAGAGACTTAATTCTATTTGTATATCTGGTTTGAATACTGAATTGTTTAGGAGAAGAGGAATTAATGCATGACTTATTCTACCACTTCCCCCTGTTATACAAATTTTTAGTTCTGGCATTTTTTTAGTTTTTTATATAATTATTTTAATTGATTTGTGTTTTTATTTTTATTATTTATTATTTTTTGAATAGGGATTTTAAATCATGTAAAAACGTTTCTGTTAATAAATTATTTGAAATAAAAAAAATTGAAAAATGATTATTTATTTTATTTAAATATAAATAATATATATTAATTATTTATATATAATATTTATTCTTTTGAAACACAGAAATTCATAAATTATATCTATTTCTTTTTATATTCATTAAATTCAAATTTTGATTATTATTTTTTATTTGACTTATTTTCCTTTTTTGTTCTTTTATCATTTGTTTAATTAATTTTTTTTGCTCTCTGTTAATTTTTATTTTTTTTTTACTATTAATAAATCTATTTCTTAACTCTTTTAAACAATCGTAATTATTATCGGATATTGAATTATTTTCATCTAAATCCATATTATAATTATTTTCTTTTTCTTCTAAATTAATTATGGAAATGATAAATTCATCATTTAAAACAAGAGGAGTTTCTTCAAGACTATTATCATCTTCATAATAAATAAAGGTATTATTACTTTCATCATTTATTTCTTCATCATAATTATACTTTTCACAATTTATTTTATTTAAAATTATTTCTGAGGGGTTAATTTCATTTTTTTCAAAGCCATTTGTTTCAAAATATGAATTGTCAGTAGAATTGTTTTTTTCATATGATTCAAAGCTTATATCCATTATTTTTTATTTGAAATAATTATTTACATAGGATTTATATAAAATCAGATAAAGATAATGTTAACTTTATTTTAACTATATAATGCATTAAATTTAAAAAAAAATGCAATTTTGGTTAAGAATGTTCTTTTTTGGAAATATTTTATTCGATTTTAAACAAATATTCAAATTTTTTTAGAAATTAAATCACATATCTATTATTTTGTAATAAATCTTCTTTAGATAAAACCTTTTTTTGAATAATTAAAAAAAATAAATAATATAACTTTAAAAAATTTTAAAATAATAATTTTAAAAAAAATTTATTAAAAAAAAGGACAAGAAATATATTTTTTATTTAACTTTTTTACTTTCTAAGAATTTAAATCAAAATCGATTTTTAAATTAAAATGAAAAAACTTATTTATAAATGAAATAATATAAAAATAAACTATTTATACATAATAATTATCTTAAATTCAAAAAGAAATACATAATTTACATATTATTAAGTTTCAAAAATATTTTTTAATTTTTTTGGATATCTTTTTCTTTTTTTAAAATATTTTTTATTTTTAATGACTTTATTTTAAATTTTTTATTATTATTTGTCCTATTGGATTCTAAATATTGTTTTTTTAATTCATTATTATTGTTATTATCTTCTGTCACATATTTTAAATGTAAATTATGAAAGAAATTTCTTTCATTTTTTGATTTACTAGAAGTTAAATTGAATAAATTAGAATGTCCAACATTAGTAGGATTATCAATAAAGGTATCAATTACAGATTTTACATAATTAGAAAAATTACTTTCAATCATATAAGGCTTATATGTTTTTTTAACATAAGATGATTTATTTTTAATTAATAATTTTTTTTGAGATGATAATGATTTTAAATGAGTTAATTCTGGGTTTTTTACTTTTATAGGAGTTAAAAAATTTGAGAATGAAATTGTGTTTTGATTTGAACTTGAATTATTTCTATGACTTGAAATTGATGGTTTATTTATTTTATTTAAGATATTCAAATTTTCCTTTTTAAATATATTAAAATTTGAATTAATTTTAATTTTTTCATCTGAAAATGCTCTAAAAAGTTTTATTTTACTTTTTCTTATATATTGAGTTTTTATTTTTGGACTTAAACTTTTTTCCGATTTAAAAATGAGATTATTCTTTGAATCCTCTTTTTCTTTATATTTTTGAAAAATATATACTTCTCTTAAATTTTGTAATCTTTCAATAATCATTTTTTTCTTTAATTTTTCAAATTTTTTATATTCATTATAAATATTTTTATCTTCAATCATATTTAAAAAATCCTTATATTCAATTTCATAAATTTTAACATTTTCAGTTAAGCATTTTGCACTCATAAAATAAACATTTTGAAAAATACAATCATTTAAACCAACTACATCATTTGGATATTGATTTATGATTCTCCATTTTATAATATTAGAATCTTTATTATAAACATTAGCATATGCATCATCTTCTAATTGATTTTTATTTAAAATTCTATTTCTTTTTAAAATATCATTTTCATCTAAACTATGTAATATATTATTTATATCTATTATACATCCTCTCATTGATAATTCAATTTCACCTTCATTTATAAAAAAAACTTTTTTTCTCTCTTCTTTTTGTTTAAATATATAATTTCCAAAATGATAATTAACAAAATTAAAATGATTAAAATATTTATCATTAAATTGTTCAAAACTAATTTTTTGAAAAATCGGTAAATTTTTAACTGAATGAATATTAATACTTCTAACAAGATCTTGACAACTTTTAATACATTTTTTAAAAGTTCTATTAGATAAAAATCCAGTTATACATTCACCAATACTTATTACTGTTGATGGCCTTTTATTATATTCATTTATAGAATCAATATTTCCAAAAGTTATACATTGATGTAATTCGTTTTCTTTATAATATTCAAACAAAGAAATATTTTTATGCTTAATATTTAATTTTTTATGATTATTTATTTTGTTTTTTAAATTTGATATTTCTTTAAAAATTAAATTATCATCGTCTTCTTCAAAAGAAAAGGAATTGTTATTTTCTTTTGAATCATTAATATTTAATAAAAGAGGATTTACTTGTTTTTCTAAATTTTCTTGAGATATTCTTTTTATATATTCATCAATTGAAATTATTTCTTTTATTAATTGGTTTTTTTTTGTTGGACAATCACGAATTGCTTTTGATGGACTTTGAATCCTTTTTTTTTGAAATGATAATTTTTCAGTGATAAAAGATTTTATATGTTGAACTTGAATACCATTAAAAATATTATGGTTTACTTCTATTATATGTAAAATTAATCCATATTCCTTATATTTAAGTAATTTACATAAATAAATTATATATTCATTTTCAGTTAAATCTTTTATTTTCTCTCTTATCTTTATTACTGCTACTTCTCCTGATAAAAGAAAAAAAAATTTATCTTCTTTTTCACCAAATTTAAATAATATTTGATTATGAGTTAATTTTTCCATTTTTAAAAATTTTGCTATTTGAGATAATAAAATATTTGGGTCTGTTGATAATTTTATTTGAATAATATCTGTTAATAACGACTTAAAACAAGTTAAATAATGCTGAATATATATCATTTCATTTTTTGTTTTATTTCCTTTTGAAAAAATATTTTCTAAAATTCTTGGAGTATTAATATTATAATTAAAAGGTACTAATTGAAAAGAAGTTTTTGTGACTTTTGGTTCATTTTTCATATTTTTAATTAATTTCTTCTTTTCATATTCTCCAATTAATTCTTCTAACTTACTGTTTAAATTTTGAACATGTGAATTTATCAAATTTTCAACTTCTTTAGTTTCATCTCTGGTTCTAATAGAAATTTTTCTTCCTCTAACTTCTTTTTTCCCTTGTGATTTAAATAAAGCTATAAGATTAAAACCCACTTTACTCATTATATATAATATAAAAAAACCATATATAAATAAACAATTTAAATTTTTCTAAAATTAAAAAAATTTAATAATTATTAATTCAATAACTTATTTAAAAAAAAAAACAAAATAATATAAAAAATGTCAAGAGCAGTATTACAGCCATTTGAAGAATATCAAAAAGCAAGAATATCCTTCGTTCAAAGTATAGCCGAACTTGCTACCCGTCCTCAAAATATAGAAGCTCTTCATGCTGCGGGTGTGATGTCTCTTCTCCGTCCCCTCCTCTTAGACAGTGTACCCTCCATTCAGCAGAGTGCAGCACTAGCAATAGGTCGTCTAGCTAATTACAGTGAAGAATTAGCAGAGAGTGTAGTACAAAATGATATAATAACTCAATTAATATATTCATTAGCAAAACCCAATAGGTTCTTTAAAAAAGCAGCTTGTTATGTTTTTAAATCAGTAGCCAAACACTCTCCTCAACTTGCTGATGATATAGTAAAATGCGGAGCTCTAGATCCTTTAGTTCAATGTCTAGATGAATTTGACCCTTCAGTTAAAGAAGCTGCAGCTTGGGCTTTGGGTTATATATCTAAACATAATGCAAATTTAAGTTTACAAGTAGTAGAAGCTAGAGCTGTTGATAGTTTAATTTTATGTTTACAAGAACCAGAAATTTTATTAAAGAGAGCAGCAGCTCAAACATTATCATATATATGTCAACATAATGAACAATTAGCTCAACCTGTAGCAGAAAATGGTTTAGATACAATCACATTCTTTTTATCATATAATGATACTCAATTAAAAAGAAATATATGTCAGTTATTAGGAAATATAACAAAGCATTCTGCAGATTTAGCAACTCAAGTAATGGCAAAAATAAGTAATCCTCAAAAATTATTAAATTGTTTAAAAGATCCTGATGATATAGTAAAGAAAAATGCAGCATTTTGTGTATGTGAAATAGTTAATAAAAGTCCTGAAAATGCGCAAGCAATAGTATCAGCAGGAGGACCAGGAATAGTAGTAGATTTTATAACAAATATAAAGGGAGATCCTCGTTTATATGGTATTCTTTCATTAGGTTTTATAGCAGCTTTCAAAGATGATTTAGCAATGTCAGTTATTCAAGCAAAAGCAATTTCTCAATTGAGAGATGCTTTACAAAATGAACCTCATCAACATATTAAAAGTGCTGCTTGCTATGCATTAGGACATATTGGGAGACATAGTCCTAAACATGCGAAAGAAGTTTCTGATGCTAATGTTCTAAGTTTAATGCTTTATTATTATATGGATCCTAATTCTACTGATGATTTAAAATTAAAAGCCAAAAATGCTTTGAAGAAAATAATTGATAATTGCTCTAATTTAAGTGCTTTGGAACCTCTTTTACATGTTGCTCCTGAAAAGATTTTAAAACATATTTTACAACAATATGTTAAAAATTTAAAAGGAAATACAACAGAAATGAGGAATTTTGCACAAAATGGAGGATTGCAGAAAATACAGGAATTGAAGTCAAAAGTTAATCAAAAGTTACAAACACTTATTGATGAAATTAATGGTTATTATCCTGATGATATTGTTAAATATTATTCTCCTGATTATGCTGCTGATTTACTTAATAAAATTGATGGAGGAAAATGATAAAGTCAATTGTTCTTTAAATAGAAAATAAATTTTATATTTTTTTAAAACAAATTTAATAATGTTATTTATATTTTAGTAAATTAAATTATAATTAATTTCATGAAAAAGTTTTTTATTATAAATTCAATATTTCTATTCAAAAATATAGGTTCAAAAAATTAATCTTAAATTAATATATTAATTGATCTTATAATTCAAATTAATTAAAATGAAAGATTTATTCACAAAAATATCAAATGATTATTATAGTGTTGTTACTCCTGCTTTTATGGAATTTAATAATACTTTCTTTGAAAAAGTATATAAAGCTCATTTAAAAGATTATGTTTCAGTACCAACAGAACTTCAAACTAGATTAAGATATATTCAAAATATGGAAGAATATCAACTTGATGAAATAATTGAAAATATTAATACTATTCTTATTTCATATATTAATAACGAAATAAAAGATGCTTATCAAAAAGTAAAAAATACAGTAGTTAATTATTTAGATTATTTCCATGCTAATGCTCAAAAATCAACATATGGATATAGTGGAGAGAACAAAGAAAGATATGAAGTAATAGAATCATATTTTACTCAATTTTCCAACATTATTAGTGAAGTAGAACCTTTATTATATGTTAGATCAATTAAAGATGAATTTGCTATTAAACAATATTTCAAAGATAAAGAATTTGAAATAACTAATAATATTTTAGGAAAAATTATTGATGAAATTGCGCTTAATTTTGATGAATATTATTGTAATGAAAATAAAATGCTTTGTATAGATGGAAAAATGACTACACTATCATATATTGATCAATATTATTTCCATATGTCTAAAATAAGAGATTCAGTTAGTTATTTAAAATCTTTAATTCCCATGGCAAAAGAAATAATAAATGAAGATATTTTATCAAATTTAGACCCAAATGAATTTTTAAATTTATATCAAATAGATTTTAATTATGATGCTGATTCTTTAATTTCCCAAATATTAGAATTTCTTTATGAATTAAATAAGGAAACTAAAGAATTAATGGACCAATATGCTGTTGGAATTATAGCAGCAATTAAAAATGTTTTTTCAAAATTAATTAACATTGAAGGTCTCAATGAAGTTGTTGAAATAATTGCTAAAAATATTTTTATAGATCCAAAAGATTATCAAAACAGATTAAAAGCGTTAGTAGTTGGACATTGTGGAATTATAAATAATATACTTCTTTATTTTGACCAAGAAATTATATATCATCAAGAAAAATCAAAAGGTAGATATTTTTTCAACGCCACTGCTTATGATAAAGATTACAAAAAATTAAAGGATGAAATTAGATTAAAATATATAGAAGATAGAGAAAAATTCTTAAATGATACTCAAGAAGAAACTAAAATATATGTTCCTGAACAACTAATGAATGAATTATTTAAAGTAATTGATAATGCAATTGATGAGGCCTATGAATTAATAATAGACAGACTTAGAGTTATTGCTAATATTACACAATTTGAGTTTTTAGATATGACATATAATTTATTTGAAACTTTCACAGGAGCTTTGGAAGAAATTAGAGAAAGTGTAAAGAAAGAAGTCGAAGAACAGATTCATCGAATTTATGAAAAATATATGGAATTGTTAATATTTGAAATAAAAGCAAATATAGATAAAAGATATGATACATTAATTGCAACTCTAGACGGTCAATATAATGCAACATATAATATGTATTCAAATAATTCAATTTTTACTGAAGATAATACTTATGAAATAAATCAATTAGATCGAGATGCCCTTGTACCAGAAATAAAAAAAGTATTTGAAAGTTTAATGGAACAATCAAAATCTGTTTATAATCAACTTTCAATTGAAAAAAGTTTAAATGAGTTACAAGAAGATGAATTAAAAAATTTCACATTACTCTTTGACGTAGGTTCAGAAATGGACAATATTACAATTCTTTTAGAAGATTTCATTGAAAAAGCAGAAATGCGTTTGACACAAGAAAAATTATTATTTAGAAATAATATTCTTGTTTTCTTTGTTAAAGGATTTAATAAAACTCTTGATTCTTTCTTACCTAATTCAGGAAAAGATTATTTAGATTCAATTATTGAATCTGATTATTTATCTAATATTTCTCCTGAATTTAATAAAATGATGCTTTATGTTAATAACACTTATAAATATATTAATGCTTTATTAGATGATGTTTTAGCTAAAATGATTAGTAAATTAATTGTAAGAAGATTGAATACTGTTTTTGGAGAAATTAGAGATGATATTCAAGAAGTTATTCAAACTAAAATTGATACTATTATTCAAAATAAATTTGAAAAATTTAAAAATCAAGTTTTATATTTAATTCCAAAATACTTTTTAGATCAATTAAAAAAAATTATTCAATCAGAATACTTTATAAATACTTTAAATAAACCAAAAGTATATGAATTAATACCTATTAATTATACAGATGGTTTCCGTTCAAATTTAACTGATATTTTACATTCAAGATTAACAACAGAAAAAATAAAAAAAAATTATCAAGAAATAGTTGATAATGATTTTAATAATATATTAGAACAATTAAATGAATATAATATATTAATGGACAAAAAAATTTCTACAGTTTCGAGTTTATATTTTGAAGGAAAAATGAATAATATTATTTTCTCTTATAATGAATGGGATAATTTAGTATCAAACTTCAATTCTATATATGAAATGAGTCTCGATGAATCAAAAAAAAATGCTATTATTGATTTCTTTTCTCAATTTGTTTCAAATATCAACTCAATTAACATTGGATATGAATATGAAAAAAAGATTCAAATAGAAGGATTACAATATGCAATTAATAGTTATAAAGAACGAAATTTCATAAAAGAAGTAGAAGAAGAATTAAATAAATTAAGCTTTGATTCAAATGTTATTGAAAATAAAAATGAAATAATTTCAAATTTTAATGATTTTGAAATAATGATGAAAAACTTAACAGATGATATTGGAGTAGAGCTTAAAAAATCTCTTCAATCACCTGTAAAAGGATTTTTAGAAATAGAAAAAAAAAGAAGAAATTTAAGAAATTTGCTAAATTATAATTTATATCAAATAAATGATATGTTTTCAATAACAGAGCAAAAATATAAAAGATTTAAAGATGAATTATTAAAAAATGAAAATTTAATAAAAGTAGGATATCAAATAGGTTTACTTAAAAGTAAAATTATTGGTTCTTCAGAACATATGTCAGATTATTTTTATATATATAAAACTTTAATTGAAGACTTTATTGATCCAAGTAAAGTCATTGAAACTATAGAAGGAAAAGCTGATGAAGTACAAATTTATTTAAGAAGCTATATTATGAATCAAACACATAGTATATATATTGCTATTGATATTATTAAAGACAAAATTGAAAATGGTTGGGTTTATATTAAAGAAAAAATTAATGAATCTTTACAAAATATTTTAGATGATGTTTTTAAAAATTTATTCTCAGAATTAACACAATATTCATTTTCAAATTCAAAACAATTATTTAATTCACTTGAAAACAATTATTTTGTTTACAATGATAAAGGAGAAATATTAATTAAAGTAGATTTATTACTTGAAGAACTGGATATAAATTATAAATATAATGTAGAAAAATATGATGATTATTATTTTAGAGTTAATATTGAAATAAAACCAAGTCTCTTAGGAAATGTTAATATTACAATAGATGATACATACAAAAATGTAATAAGAGGAACTTTGGGTTCTGGAACAATAGGAATGAATATTCAATATATTTTAGATGATAAATCTGTTTATGTTGATGCTTTTTCTAATGAAGATGGTACTAAATATATTTCTGAATATAAACAATATAATGTTAATACTAATCTTTGGAGTAATTTTAAAACTCTTGTTAAAGAAAATACTGGAATTATAAATTCTACTCTTTCTAAAGAATTTAAAAATGGGGTACGTAATACAATTTAATATTCTTTCTTATGGTTCTAAATTTTTTATAAGATATAAATATAATATAATCAGAATTAATTTTGAAAATCTTTTGAATTCTAAAAAAATGAGTTTGAATTAATTTATTTTTTTCTTTTGAAAAATTAATTATAAAATATGATTGTAAAATTGTGATTATTATTTCAATAAAATTTTTTTTTTATGTATTTTCAATAAAAAATTAATTTTGTGAAAAATATAAAAGATTATTTTAAATATGTTATTTTTTCAGAACATGATTTTAACACACACAATACAATCAAAACCTTATTTTTAAAAAATTTTTAAGATTTAGAAATTGATTATAAAATTTAATATATTTTAATTATTCCCATTCCTTATGATAATTAATTATATATTAATTATAATATAATAGAATTTTAATCAAATTTTTTAAATCTTATAAAAAATGTAAATTGAAGATTATAATAAAAAAAATATTTTAATTAATTTCTTTTTCATATTTTTTTTTGAAGAATATAATATTCATCGTTTAAAAAAATTTGTAAACTTTTTTATTTCTTTTTTAAATAAAAGTCATTATAAATGGAATAATTAATAATCATATTTGAGATTAATATTTAAATTTATAAAAATTAAAAAAAATATTATCAAGATTATGTGAGTTAAAACCAAAAAAAAAAATGATTTAAAAAGATATAAAAAAAAATGAAAAATATTTTCAACAAATGAATTAAAGTCAAAAAGATAAAAAATATAAGAAAAAATAAATGAATAAGTATCTGATTAAATAGATTGTTTTATCTATTCAAACTTAAACTATTTTTAAGATTATTATTTTTAAATTTAATTATCCCAACAAAATTCATTTAAATTTAATAACAAACATTGATTGTTTTTTATTTATAATCTAAAGAAAGTTTTTACTGATTATTATCTTTGGCAAATGAATTACTATATTCTAATAAAATTTTTTCTTAGGAAAAATAATAATTTATTCATAATTTAATTTTCTTTTTTAATCAAATAATAGCAAAAATCATCAACAGAATCAGTAAGTTTTAATTTTATTATTTGAATATTGAAAGAACTTTTCAATCTTCTAAAAAAGAAATTTGATACAATGTAAAATTTAATATATCTTTATTTGGATTTGTTAATATTAATATTTAATTTTAGTATTAATCATTTGAATTATTAAATTTTTAACTTAATCATTCGAAGAAATATTTTAAACTTATAATATAAATTTAATATTTTCACTATTTTCATTATCCATTATTAACTTTAATCTATTTGATAAATGAAAATTTGTTATTTTAATTTTTTTGAATATTAATATATTTTTTCACTAATGTTTGGAAGAAAACTTTTTTTTATTTTTCCTGAATTAAATCTAATCAAATCTTTTTTCATTATAATTAAATCTTTACCAATTTAAACAAAAAAATAAATAAATGAATTACAAATTTATTATAATTAGTAATTTAAAAAAAACAATTTTTACTTTATATCATATCTTGCAAAAAATAAATTTATAAAATGATTATAATCAATATGTTCTCCTTCTTCATCTTCTTTAATTAAATTAATTAATTCATTAATTTCATCTAAAGTTAAAATATTAGAAATATTAGTTAAAACATATTTAAGTTGTTCAATTGATATATAACCATTACCTTCACTATCAAATATTTTAAAAGCTTCTTTTAATTCTTGTTCTGTATCAGAATCACTCATTTTTGTATTCATTACAGCACAAAAATCTTCAAATGAAATAAAATCTTTTTTTTCTCCTGTAAATGATGCATTATTGATTATTTGAGTTAATTCTGAATTATTTAATTCTAATCCTACATTTTGAAAGATAAATGATAATTCTTCTTTTGATATTTTTCCATCATTATCAATATCAAATAAACTAAATGCCGCTTTCAATTCTTGTAATTTTTCATTTCGATTTTTACGAAATATACTTGTTTTCATGTAATTAATTTTTCAAATTTTTTTTTAAAATATAAAAAAATATATTTATTTCCTTTTCTCTTTTTGATTAAAAAATAATAAATTTACTTTTCATTAATATATGGAGAAAATATGAAAAAGAGAAATAATAGGTTTAGGTGGATTGGAGAAATTTATAGAAAAAATAAAAATAAAAAAAGTAAATCAGAAGAAAAAAAGTTAGGAAACAGAAATTTGAAAAAAAAATAGAATGTGAAAATTCAATGAAATTAATAGAAAGAGTTGAAATAGAATATTCTTTTATATTATTTCTGAATTAAGTTATTTAAATCTTGAAAAATATTTAAATAAAAGAAGGTTTATTAATAGAAGAAATAAAAGAAATATTAATAAATATAAATAAATGATTAAAAGTAATGAATGAAAATAAAATTATACATGGAGATTTAAACCTTAAAAATTTTATTATCATTAAATAAAAAAATATAAATAAAGTATGTTTTAAAATATCTGATTTTGGATTAAGTAAATTATTTGAAGAAAATATTATAAGTAAAAGTATGAAAGGAACATCTTAATTTATATCTCCTAAATATTTAAAAGGTGAAAAAAAGTAATAAAAGTAATATATGGTCTTTAGGTATTTTTATTTATTATCTTTTATATAAAAATATCCTATTTAATTTTAAAAAAAGAGAATTCTAAAATTTCAAAAAATTATTAGAAAATATAAAATATTTATCTTTATTTAATGAATTAACATTAAATAAAAAAGAATTGAATGATTTTTTAAAAAATAAATACCATATTTGGGGATGGGGATTGGGGATTGG
>JAJJLU010000563.1:0-31424 GCA_023807065.1 Isotricha intestinalis | reverse complement strand
AGGGAAGGGGATTCACATATACTGTATTTTGTTGCAAACCAATTCAAATATATTTAATAGATAATAAAAAGATTGAAATAAAATAAATGATATTATGGAAACAAAAAAGTAAAGTTGAATGATTCAGGTTAAGAAGAATTTTTAAAAAGAAATTTGAAATTAAAAAAAAAAATCGTTATTATTTAATAATTCTATGATGATGAAATAGGAGAAAAAAATTCATGAATTTAAAGTAATTAATGAAATTGATAAAAAATTATTCTAAATACAATAATGAAGATAATGTTGATGAATTAATTTTAAAATAAATTGTTTTAAAATTAAAATTTATAATATAATTCTTTAAATATTTTAATCACTATTTTTTAAAAAAAAATTCATATATATAAAATCGATTTATTTATTTTATATAATAAATCATTGACAAATTATTGAATATATATTTTTTATTTATAAATGTTTCAATTAGTTACTTTTAAGAAACAAAAAATTAGATGAGAATGAGAATAAATTAAATTAAAATTTAATTTTTTTCCAATTCAAAAATTTTTTAATTAATTATTCAATTCTTGTATAAATTTAAAGGATTTTGACTAAAATTTTAATACAATTAAAAATATATTGTTATTGTTTATTTTTCAGAAGATTCTTGTGATTTTTTTGTAGCAACAGAAAATAGAACAGAAGCATATAAAGCTAAAGTTAAGAAACATGTCATAGTAATCATAACAGATGCAAAATTGTAAACATTATTTCCAAGACTATCATGTAATTGTTTCATAAGAAAATTAAAATCTTTTCCAATAAAAGCACAATTAATAAGAGAATAAATAGTTCCTTCTTCTCCAATATATTCACTAAGTAATGTAGTTAATTTAGTAATAATTTTTGAAGCAGAATCTAAAGCTGTTTTCATTGCAGAAGTTGTTTCTTTAAATTGATCATTTAAATTTGTATTTTGAGTATCAATATTTTGATAATAGTTAGTATTCACATTTCCTTTTAATAATGTTTTTAGAGCATAATATAAAGTTTTAGCACCTTCAGCAACACTTTCATAAGGAGCACCTGAAGTTAAAACTGGATGACCATTATATCTATTAAAAACTTCAGTATCTAACCAATCATCATATATTGATAATAATTTTTTAGAATTTTCAGCTGCACCGTCGTTTGATGATGAATAAGGGAAATAAGTATATCCTGTATATGAAGTAACTTTATCCCAACGTTCATCATAATATTGAGAAGCCTGAAATGAATTTGTAGATTTTTGAGTATATAAATTTAATTCATCAAGCCATTCAATAAAATTATATTGTTCAGAAGGATTATTATTATTAAAATAATTACAATCTAAAAAGTTCTTTTGATAATTTTTATTATTAAATTGCTTAATTACCTCACTTGTAGAATGAGTATTAAGAGTAGTTTGATGAGTATTAATTTCATTTTGTAAATTATATAAATCATCTAATTCATCCATTGAATCTCCAATTTTTAATTGTTCTTTAAGGTTACCATCACCATGAATACAAACTTTTAAATATTGATTAGAATCTCCTGAACCTAAAATTCTTGGTTCTTGACTTTCTAAATTTTCTTCAGAAATAAGATAATTAGCTAAAGCAGTTCCATCTTTTCCAACAATACCAATTAAACCAATAAATCCAGAAACAATGAAAGAAACAATAGAAAATAAGAAAAGTAAATTCCAAACAACAAAAGTAACAATTTTTAATAAAAATTGTAAAGGAGAACAACAATTAATATATTGAATAACATAAATTCCAGTCATTCCAGCACAAAGACCCATTATTATTCCAAAAACAATTTGTGCATATTGTTTTATTTGTTTTGATATTAATTCTTCATTATTAAGTAAAGGTTTTGCTATTTTTTCTGATAAATCATCAAAACTACCTTGTAACTTAGTTATAGAATTAGATGCGTCATCCAAAGAGCTCTTAAAACTTGGATTTCTAAAAGCAGAATTTATATCTTTTTTAGCATTTCCAAGAGATGTAAAAATTGCATCTGTTACTGCGGTAAACTCGGTTTGAATAGAATTCAAATAAGTTCCTTGTCTTTCATGGTTTCCATAATTAAGTGCATAATCAGGAATTATATTAGCATATGTTTTTGATGGGGATTCTTTTGTTTGAGGTGTTACTGAAGATGGTAATGTAAAAGGCGCTAAATTTATTCCTTCTGCACTTCTCATTTGATCTTTCCAATCTTGCTCAGATCGTTCAACTCTAATCATAGCATCTGTAAAAGTAGAATCAATTTCAACTTGTGAATCATCAATAGTCTTAGCAATACCACTTAATATATTCTTAACTCCTTCAATTCCAGCCCATTTAGGTAAAGTAGTTTTACTTTGTCCATCAACAGCTTCATTAATAACTTTAAATATAGTACATAAAGTACTATCAACACCTTTAAATACAGAATCAGTTGCAGCAATACCATAAGTAGAAAAAATAAAAGTAACAGCAAAAGCACCTCCACTCACAAAAAATATTATTAATTGAAATAGTTTCATGCATGATTTACAACAACATATACAACAACAACATTTACAACAACACATACAACAAATACATGTTGGCCATATGATTATTGATATTACTCCAAATACTATAAAAAAGGCCACTGGAAGTACTCTAAATATATATTTTTTTATTGACTCGTTTTTTGGTTCATCTCCTTTTCCATCTATTATATTCATTAATTGTTTCACTGATTCTGAATCTTTCTCATAATCTTTTTCTTCATTTTCTTTTTCTCCCGAAAAAAATTCTTGTACTTCTTTTGATGCTCTTTCACATACTTTATCCACTTTATCCTTCTCTAAGAGACTTCTTACAATTTTTTTTGATTGGCTTATTTGAATTGAATTTTGAATTTCTTTGAGTGAATTATTTGAGTTTTTAGAGAAAGAATATAATAAAAATATTGAGAAAATAGTTACTAAAGAGTATTTTAATTTAGAAGATTTTTGATTTGTCATTTTTAATTGTTTTTATTTGAGATTTTTCTTTTATATTTTATAAAAAAAAACGCTAAAATTATCTCAAAATAGTAAAAAATAGTAAATAATTCCTTTATATAGAAATATGATAAATTATATTTTTTTTTTCTTGAAATTTCATTGATTGATGGAATTTAACTTTAAAGTATATAAAACTAAGATATATTGTGTAATTTTTTTTTTTAAAAATTGAAATTTATAAATCCCTTTTTTTTCATTATATTCAAAATTTACTTTTTTTTAAAAAGAATAATTTTTATAACTATAATTTCCCTTATTGATAGGATTACCAGTGAAGAATTCTTTATTTTTTATTAAGATTGAATTTAAAAAAAAGAATAGAATTTTTAAGATATTTTTAAGATTTTTTTTTCTTTTTAAGACACTATTCAATGTATTAATATCCTATTTATATTAATAAAATTTTTTTATTTTTTATGAAAAAAATTTTCTTGGTTATAAAAAAATTAAACAAATGAATCACAGAATTAATTATCAATTTTTTTAAATTCAAATGATATCAATATTTCAACATTTAAAATTAAAAAAAAGGTAAAAAAAGATTATTTTTTTTCTCATTTTTTAATTATGTTTTTTAATTGAACAATAATAAAATTATAATTCTTTTTTTAAAATCATAAATTTTATTTAGGTTTATTTTCTGAATCATTATATTGATTTATTTTGTTTTGTATTATATTCTTTTTATCCCTTTTATTCGATATATATTTCTTGAAAATTTTTTTATTATTAATTTTCATTTCAGGATAGTTTCAAATTATTATTTTTATTTCACAAATAAATTGATTATGATTATAAAAGTTATTTTTATTAAAGGTGTATGGTTGCTAATTTATATGAGATTTATTCCTTTATTTGTCTATTATACTTTTAAATAAATATTTTACAATTTGCAAAATTAAATAAATTATATTAATGAAGAATTAAATTATATTTATTATTTTTTAAATAATATACTAAAAGAGTCAATGAAATTTTAATTACATAATAAAAGAAAAAATCTCTCAAATTTAGAAATTCTTCGGTGTTGAATATATTTTAAAAATGAATAAATTTATTATATTATGAAAAATTATACTATAAGTGTATAAATTTTTAACATTTATTTTCATTATCAATTCATAAACGATTTTATTTTTTAAATAAAAAAACTTTTTAAAAGAGTTGATTAAATTTATCCAAATAGATTAATTAATTTATTTTATAAAATTTTTTTATTAAAAATAAGTTATTTAAAAGTAATTTTTCTTTAAGTATAAATAAATGGCATATTTACAAAATGAAGATAAAATAGAAAATTATGATGATCTTTCAATTATTGATGATATTCAAGAAAAAAAAGATAAAATTTCAATAGCTTCTGATATATTAATAGATTCTTTTTTTAATCAAATATGTTTATTTGAAAATGCAATTCTTGAATTAATTAATTTAATATTAATTGGTCATTCAATAAATGATAATACAAATTTTAATTATTTTAATTATTTTCAAATTGGATTTTGTTATTTACATTTATTTGGATTAATATTTTCTTTAGGAATAATTAAAAGTTTAAATTTTCATAGTCATAAACATGAAAGATATATTTGTTTAAAAAAAGTAATATATTTATTAATTTTATTGATAATAATTCCTTCTTCTTTTTTATTTAAATTTTCAATGAAATTATTATATGAAAATAATACTAATTTAAATGAAGTTGAAATGAATATTAATAATATTTATAATAATTTTATTTTTTATTCTCCTTTTTATTTACTTTTTTATTTTTTATTTCAATTAAATTTAAAATTTTATCAAAAAACAGAAATCAATAGTTCAGCTTTAGGTTTTTTAGTATTGTTTAATATATTACATATATTATTATCTTATATTTTAATTTATCAATATAATTTATTTATTAAAGGAATTTCAATTTCATTAACTATATCTTCTTTTATTTGTTATATTTGTTCTAACTATTTAATAAAAGATGAATGTTTTATAAATAAAACTACTTTCAATTTTTATTTTATTCCAAGTGATAATTTTTTTGACGAATATTTTCAAAAAAATATTTATAAAATTATCATAAGAGGTTTTTATTGCTTTATCGATTATTTTCCAATTGGCATATTTATACTTTTTTCTTTTTATTTAGGTCAATTACAATTAACAATAAATATAATGTTTTTTAATATATTTTTAATTTCTCATAATTTTTGTAGAGGATTATCATCTACTTTAAAAAATTATATTCAATATTATAGTATTAAATATAAACATTCACATTATTCAAAAATGAATTTTATAAAAACTTATGTTTTACTTGTTATATGTGTATTAACGTTTATTTCTTTACTTTTTTTTACTTTGAAAGAAAAAATAGGAAATATTTATATTAGTGAAATTGATGAAAATAAAATGTTTGAAAATACATTTGTTTATTTATTAAAATATTTTATATGGATGATTGCAATAGAATATATTATTCACTCTTTAGAAGGTTATATTAAAGGAATTAATAGTGAAAATAATATTATTAAATATAAAATAATATTCCCATTAATTTTTATTCCAATTGGTTTTACTTTCTGTTTCCTTTTTAATTTTCAAATAATTGGAATGTGGTTTGGAATTTTATTAATGAATATTTTTTATTTAATCCCTCATTCAATAAATATGTATAAATGTTATGGAAGATTCCTGAGCAATTAAAATTAACAAAAAATAATTTATTATTTTAGAATATAATAGTTTTAAATAATTATTTAAATCTATTTTCTTCAATTTTTTTTTGTTTTTTATAAATATCTTTATGAATCCTTAAAATTAAAATCTTGAGAAGTTAAAATAATCTTAATAATTCGACAATTGTTTTTTCTTTTGGTTTATTATTTCATTTCAATAATTAAACTCAATTTTTTCTCTATTAGAATAAAAAATCTACTTAGGTCTTTAATATATTAATATGTTTATTATTAATATTTTTTTTAAATTTTATAATCCCTTGAATTTAAAAAAAAAATGAAAAAAATTGTTTCTCTTAAAAATGCTCTTGATAAACAAAGTGAATATGAAGATGAAATACAATCAAAAAATTCAAATAATTCAAATTTAAATTCTCCTAATTTATCTTTAAATAATTCTCTAAATGAAAACATGGATTATGAAAATAATAATAATAATCATAAACAACTTTTAAAAAAATTAATTAAAAAAGAAGATGAAGAAATTGAGAAATTAATAGAAAAAAAATATATAATTTCTCAAAATATTAAAAAGCCAAATATTCCTTTAGAAAAAGAAAATAATATTATGAAAAAGATTTTTTCAAAAGATATTTCTATAAGAAATAAAAATAATAAAGAAAAAATAAGTAATAAAATTCATAGTTTAATTTCACCAAAAAAAGAAGAAAATAATTATTCAAATATAGATTATGAAAATTTAAAATATTCTTATGAAAAAAAATATAAGAAATTAATTCATGAAAAAAGTAATGATTTTAAAAAAGATTTTATTAACAATATAAAAGAAGATAATAAAATTTTGGAAAATGTTATTTCAATTAATAAAATAAATATTTTTGAGAAAAATAATAATAAGAAAAAATTTATTCCTTATTCTCAAAGAGTAAATTTACTTTCTCAAAATTCTTATTTAAATAAAATAAAGAATAAAACTCAAAATTAAATTGAAAAAAAAATAAATAAAAAAAAAAAATTTCCATTAAATTAAAAAAATATGATTTAATATTAAATATGAAAAAAATATTTTAAAAATAATTCTTTTAATTATAAATAAAAAATATAATGAATTATAATTTACGAATTCATTTTATTTATCAATAATATTTTAAACTAATTTTTCTTTTAAAACATTTAACATTTAATTCTCTAAAATGAAAAATAAAAAAAATTTTTAAATAAAATCTAAAAATAAAATAAAAAAAGAATTTAAAAAAATTAAGGAATATATTAATTTAAAAAAAATATATAATTAAATATGAAAAATTCAAATTGTCCTATAGTAAAACCAACAAGGAACAATTTGAGCAAATATTCGATTTTTAATTCAAATTCAAAAAATTCGAAAAATAATTTAAATTCAACAAATAAAAACAGAGCAAGAACAACAAAACAAAGTCCTTTATCTTTACATAATAATAATAATAAAAATATGTTTGATTCAAATAATTCTAATAATACTCCAAAATTAATTATAAATCTTAATTCAAAAAATTTAGAAAAAGAAAAAAAAATGATGAAAAAAATAAAAATAAAGTTAATAATCAAAATAAAAAAACCAGACAAAAATTAAATCATAATGAAATTAAAGGAAATTATTTTTCTTCTCCTTCTTCAACTCAACATTCAATATCTAAAAATAAAGATAATAAAAAAAATAAAAATAAAATTAAAAGTATTAACTTAAAAAAATTTTCTAATAATAATGAAAATTATTCTTTATTATCTTCTTCAAAAAATTCTCAATTAGGAACAAAATATATAAATAATGTAATGAAAAAAATTAATTTACATACTTATAAAACAACTTATTCTACAGTTAAACATTCGAAAAAAAATTCATTGGAAAAAAAAAATATGAATAAAAATAAATTAAGTAAAGAAACTTTAAATTCAAATTCAAAAGGAAAAAAAACTTCAAAAATAAAAAATATTATTATTCACAATAATAATTCTTCAAATTTTAAAAGTTTATTAACTAAATATTCTATTAATTCAAATTTAACAACTCAATCAAATCCAAATAATACAAATACAAACACTCAAAAAAAAAAAAATAATAATAATTCAAAATTATCTAAATCATATGCTTATAATAAATTAACTTTAGATACAAATTCAAATAAAAATAATTCGAAAATTATAAATAAAAATAATACTGAAGTTATTAATGGAAAATCAATAACATATAAAAATATTATTAATAATTGTTATTATGGTAATATTAATTTAAATATTGTATATAATTTATTTCCAATGACTTTAACTAATATTTCTAGTAAAAATAAAATAAAAAAAATATCTTCAAAAACAAAAGAAATAAATTTATCTAAAAGTAAAAGTAACAGTGAAGAAAAAAATAATAATAATAATAATATTAAAAAATCTATTATTAAAAATAAAAAAAATTTAACAAATGCAAATACAAAAATAATAAATAAATTAAATCAAACAAATTCAAATAAATATATTCATAGTATATCAACAACAAAAAATAAAAATATTCTTTCTTTAAAAAATTCATCCAATTCATTTTTAACTAAAAGTGAATCAAAAAAAACAAAAATTTCATTAAATAAATATAAAAATACAAAAGAAACAAATTTATCAACTTCATCATTATTATCATTAAAAGATTTTAATTATTATAAAAGTGAAAGTAAAAAATTACAAGAATATATAAAAAATTATTATCAAAAAAATAAAGAATATCCAAAGACAAATTTAAATTTTTATAAAATTGGAAGAAGAATAGGACATGGAGCTTTTGGAAAAGTAAATTTAGCATTACATATATTATCAGGTCATATAGTCGCAATTAAATCTTTTAATAAATTAAAAAAAAAATTTCCAAAGAATAGAATATTATATGAAGTAAATTTAATGAAAAAATTAAGAGGACATAAAAATATAATAAATATATTAGAAACAATAGAAACAGAAAAATATTATTTAATAATAATGGAAAATATTTCAGGAGGAAATTTATTAAATATAATAAATAAAATGACAAAGCTTCCAGAAAATTATTCAAAATATATATTTAAGCAATTAATAGAATCAATAATATATATTCAATCTCAAAATATAATTCACAGAGATATAAAGCCAGATAATATATTAATAGATTTAAATAATATAATAAAAATATGTGATTTTGGAGTTGGTAAAGAAATAAAATCTAATGAATATGTAAAAGATACTTGTGGAACTCCTGCATTTATAGCACCTGAAATATTATTAAATAATAATTATAATCCTTTTAAAACTGATGTTTGGAGTTCAGGTGTCGTTTTATATACTATGTTAAGTGGAGTTGTTCCTTTCAGAGGAAATAATGATTATGAATTACATAAGAATATTTTATCCGGAAAATTCCCTAAATTAAATTTCATTTCTAATTCATGTGAAGATTTACTTAATAAATTATTAGAAGTTAATCCTGAGAAAAGAATTAATTTAAATAATATTTTATCTCATAAATGGTTTTCGGATGGAATTAATGGAGAAATATGCTTATTTACTAATGCTGAAAAAGTTATTTATAGGAAATTATATTTTGATTATAGGAAAGAAAGAAAAGAAGATTTATGTGAAAATTTCACTTATAAAAATTTAGAAAGTGATTTAGAAGATGAAAATAAAAATATTAATACTACTAGTTTTATTATTACTCCTTATAATACTATGATTAATGGCTATCATGATGAAGATATTTATTTTGAAGATTTAAAAATTGAAGATAATATTATGAGATTTTTTCCTAAAGTAAATCAATTAAATATTAATTATGAAATTAAAAATAATGAAGATGTTGATCAAGGTTTTATTATTAATAAAAAAATTAGAAAAGGAAATAATAAAATTATGATTTCTTTTAATGAAGAATTTAATGAAGAAAATAATAATAATAATATGAAAAATAATAATGATTTTAATGATAATAATTTTGATAATGATAACGAGAAAAGCCCTATTAAAGTTTTAGATAATAATAGTTTAGAAGAAAAAGATAAAAAATATTTAATTAATGATTTTAATCCAGTAAAGAAAAATACTTTAAAAATTGAAGAATATGCTTTACAATATGTTGAAAATTTTGGTTATAAAAGAGATTATATAATAAAATCTCTTGGAAAAAATGAATTAAATCATGCTACTGCAACTTATTTTTTAAGAATTACTTTACAAAACGAATAAATTAAATTATAAATAATTATTTTTGTTTTTTTTTATTATTTTTTCATATGTAATTTTAGAAAAGAGAAACAAATTTTATTAGGTTATAATTTAATCCATTTAATTTTTTATTTTTATAATTAAATTACTTGATTAAAAATCATTCTTCTATAAAAATTTTTTTAATTATATTTTTTTAATCTTTTTATACTTAAAATCACATTTATCATTAAATTCCCTTTGAAAGGATTGAATACTCTGATAAGTCTTTTCACTAACATTAGATAATATAATAAGTGTTAAACTTTTATTTAAATAAAACATATTATAATTATTCTTTGTGTTTTCAGTGTCAAAATTAGATAAATCCAAAGACTTTAAAGAAGAACAATCATAAAACATCCAACTCATATTTTTAACTTTAAAAGTTTTAAAATTAGATAAATTTAAATGTGATAAAGCTCCACATTGGTAAAACATATAATTCATATCATTAACATTATTAGTAATAAAACTAGATAAATTTAAATTTTTTAAAGAACTACATCTAAAGAACATATAACTCATATTTTTAGTCTTATTAGTATTAAAATTAGATAAATCTAAATCTTCTAATTTAATACAAGAAGAAAACATTCCACTCATATCTTCAACATTATCAGTATTAAAATTAGATAAATTTATAGAAGTTAAAGAAGAACATTTTGAAAACATATAACTCATATTATTTATACTTTTTGAATTAAAATATGATAAATCTATTTTTGTTAAACAATCACATTTTACAAACATTTTTTTTGTATCAATAAAATCTCCTTTTAACATTATTTTTATTTTAGAAACTCCAAAATTATAAAAAATATATCTTAATGTTTTTAGTCTTTCATTGTTTAAATATAATTTACTTCTTTTTTTTATTTCTTCATTATTTCCTAATAATTTAATTTTTGAAAATGAATTTTTATATTCACATATTATATAAGAATGCAAATTATTTTTATTTTTTAAATTAAATCCAAGAGAATTTATTTTAAATTCATCAAAATAAAATAAATTATTTATTAATTTAGTATTTTCTAGTTTTACTTTTAAAAATTGTTTATTGTTAATTCCAGTTAATATTCACAATTTTTAAAAACTTTAAATTTTCAATTGATTGAAAAATAATTTGAATATTGATCTCACAATTTATTCTTAAAATTAAACTTTTTAATTTTTTAGAATATTTAATTAATTCAAATATAATTGTATCTTCATTATTTAAATAATCTATAGTTAAATTAATATATCGTATATTATTATCTTTAAAATTTATCATCTTAAGAATTTTTAATAAATTAGTTGAATGAATTTCTTGTTCACAATATATACTTCTTAAATCTTCATAACTTTTAATATAATAATCTCTTACTTGAATATTAAAATTTAAATCACAAAGATTAACATCTTCTTTTTCTATTAATGATGTTATATTGTCTTTTAAATTACTTATTCCTTTAATATCTATTTTTTTATATTTTTTTATTTCTTCATTGTCAATAATTAAATCAATATTATTATATAATTTTTCTAATCCATTATTTATAAATCTAAATAAATATTTTTGTTCTTTTTTCTTTTTAAATGTAAAAATAAATGTATCTAAATTTAATTTAAGTGTTTTTATTGATTTTAATTTATTTGGGATTTTAAATAATAATTTCGAATTAAAATTTTTTCTTAAATCAATTAATAATTTATTAACAATATTATAGTCATTATCTCCTGATTTTATATTTGTATTTTTTGTTAATTCTTTAAATTCAAAATTTAAAATATATTCTCTTAAATTTGGAAAATCAATTCTTTCAAAAAAATTATATAAAAAATCTATCATAAATCCTTTTAAAATTCTTATTTCTAAATTATGAATTTTTTCTAAAATAATATTTGATTCTATTGTTAAATTAATATCATCAAAAATAAAAATTTTTAAAGTTGTAACTTCAGTATTTTTTAAAGAACTAATTAAATCAAAAAAATTATATTTTATCATAATATGAATATTTAATGTATTCATTTTTGGAAAAATGTTTTTTAATTCACTTATATTATAATTAAAATTTTCTTCATCAATATATAAACTTAATTCATCAACATTAGGAAAAATTATTTGTAATTCAATGATTGGTTCTAAATTTAAAATTGAAATATCTAATTTTTCTAAATTTAAAAATATTTGTTTCTGGTCCTTTAAAAATTCAATAAATTTTTTTTCTATTGTTTTTGTCAAAGTAATTTTTTGGATTTTTTTATCAGAAATCTTTAATAAATTAAAAAAAATATTTTGATTCTTTTTTTCCAAATTATTTAAATTATCAAATAAATAATTTAAATTGATATCTGTTTCTAATAAATTATTATATCCTAAATTTCTAAAATGAGCCCAAACAATATTAATGTTATTATGAATAAAATCAAAATAATATTTACAAAAATTTTCATAATTTATAAAACCATTAGATTTAGTATCATAAAGTCTAAAAAGTTGATTTACTCTATTATCTTCTTCACTAATTTCATGTCCACATACTACAGTTAAATAATTTGAAGCTTCTTTTTTATTCATTCTATGAAAATTGGTAAATGAATTATATATAACAGACAACACTTTCTTTGTCTTTTCTTTTAATTCATTTTCATTTAATAATATAAATCTAGGAATATTCTCTTTAAGTAAATCATTTAAATTTATTCTTATATTATTTCTAAAGTAAGGATTATGAAAAACTAAATCAAAATCTTCATCTGATAATTTTAAATTAAAATTTTGATTTTTTGATATTCCATTTATACACATTTTTTTTATTTCTTCTTTGTTTAATTTTGTTAAAGAAAAATACTTTGAGAATCTTTGAAAATAATCTTTTATATAATCATAATTGTAATTTTCTATTTTTTTTCTAAAAAAATATTTTTTGTAATTTTCAGATGTAATTTCAAATTTCTTATTAAGATATTTATTATATTTTATCAATCTCAAAAATAATTTGCCTGGAATATATGAAAATAATTCTCTAAAAGAATATAATGCATGAATTTTTGAAATCAACATTTTGTTATATAAATTTTTTTTTTATTCATAATAAATATTACTTATAATTTAATTAGATAATAAATTTTGACTTATTATATTTATTTTTTGTATAATAGAATTTAAATTATTTTGAAATAATTTATTGAAAGAATAAATTATTTCTTCTTTTTTATCTTTAAAAATAATTTTTAAATCTTTATTTTCAACATTAATTTTTTCAATTTTATTCTTTTCAATTAAAAATGTTTTATAATAACTATTTGAAATAAACCTTATTAATCCAATAAAAATTTTATCTCTTTCTTCTGAAGTAATAAAATCAATTCTCAAAATATGTTTTCTTCCATATAATATTATTATATTTAATAAACAAATAATAATTATAATAAAAAGAACTGAATAAAATTTTAAATCATTAAAATAATATAATAAACAAATAATAGGAATTATCAAAAATAAACATAACATATAATAATTTTCTTCAAAGGGAGATTCTAAAAATAAAGTTGTAAAATGATTATTAATTTCAATTATTTCATTTTTTGAAAGAAAATTTTTTTTTAAATTTATTGAAGATTTATTAATAAAATTGTTTAATTTAATTTCAATTTCTTCATCATATTCATCATTAATAGGGAAAAAACTTTCAAATAATTTTAAAGGAATATTTTTTATATTACTTGAATTCAAATCAATATTATCATTATAATCATACATTAAAAATAAATTTAAATAACCATCTTTTTTAAATAATTCAAAATGAATATTACTTATTTTATTTATTAATTTTTTAGACATTAAATTATGAGATTTACTATTCAAATATTCAATTTTTAAATTATTTTGTATTTTTGTTAATTTAATTTGTTTTGGATTTAAATATTTATCAATTAAAAATACTAAAATATCAATTAACCAAATAATTATTCCGAATATTATTCCTTCAAATAATTTTAATAATGAAAAAAATATGGGAACAATAGATAAAATACATAATAATAAAATAAAAAATCTTTTTAAATTTTTGTCTTCTTTTAATTTAATAAAATATTCATTATTATTATCTTTTATTTCACTTTTATTTTCTTCATCTGAAAATAATCGTTTTATTTCTTTACTACCAGTTATTACATCATATTTATTTTCTGACATTTTCAAATAAAAAAACTTTCTATTAAATAAATATTCTTTTAATAAATAAAACTTAATTAAAAATTCTTTAAATTATTTACTCCAAAATAATTTTAATATTCCAAAAATATTATTAAATAAATAATTCTCCTAATTTTTTTTTTGACTAGCCAACCATTCCATTAATTTAATTTTTTTTCCATCAATTCTTCTTCACACACATCATTATAAACATAAATCCAAGACCAATGTCCATTATATTCATAAGGATCTCCTTGTTCATTGAAATACAATCCACTTAAATCAACAACTTTATCAAAAAAGCTGAAATGAACATTAGCTCCGATTTTATTAAGTCTTTGAAAAGTAGGGAGAGAAAATAAATTAGGAGGAATACTTTTATCACTTTTAGAAGCAATAAGCCATAAAGGAGTTTTTCCAATATTAATAATATCAGAATCACTAAGTAAATTATCTTTAAGTGATTCACAAGTAGGAAAAGCAGCTGTGAAAAAATTAGGATAATCACGTAAAAGAATCATAGTCATATAACCACCATTTGAATCACCTCCAATATAAATACGTGTTTTATCAATATTTGAATGTTCATTAATATATAATTCAATAAATTCAATTAATGCATTTTCATATATTGAAGTTCCATCTCCAAAAGATTTATATCCATGGACCCAAGTAGTAGGACATTGAGGAATTAACACATATGCTCCATTAAAATATTTTTGTATTGATTCATCTGCAAATATATTTGCCTTATTTGCCATTATAGGTAATGCTGGATTATCAGAACCTCCTTCTCCTAATCCATGAAGCCATATTATTAATGGATGTTTCTCATTATCTGATGGCTCGTAAGATGCATAAGGGAATGATAAATGATTTACTCTTTGGTGAGAAAATGTATACTTATCTACTATTGGACGAATGTCACCTTTATAATTCTCTATTATTTGATTATTTATGTTTTTTATTGATTTCATTTGAATTATTGTATATAATGGTTTTATATAATTGTTATATAAAGATTTTATATCGTAGTTTAATACTGATGATAAATTATTTTTTGGGTGAACACTCATTTCTATTGTTATATATTGATCTTTTAATTTTTTATTTCCTTTTTCATCTGATATGTATATATCTGTTATTTCACGATATCCTTCTAAATCATCATTTGTTTTTGATATACTTCCAAGATTTATTTTTAAATCTTCATTTTTTTGAGAAGATAAAGATAAATGATATGCTCCTTCTGATAAAATTCTTCTTGCATAAACTTTAAATGTTTCCTTATCTATATTTTCATTTTCTATCTCTTCTAACCATTTTATTATCACTTTTGAGATTGAAGATCCCCAATCAAATACTTCTGTCACTGTTTTATAAGATGGAAGCTGCTCTGGAATGTTTGTAGACATTATATTATTTTTTTATATGTTTTTATATAAGTGAAATATTTATTTATTTATTATAAAAAATTAAGATTTTTTTTCAGGTTTTGTATTTTATTATTGTGGATTTTTTGGAAATTTTGTTCGCAATATTTTTTTATAATTTAATTAATTATGCAATACTGTTTTTTATTTTTTATTTATATAATAAAAAAAAAAAAAACACATTAAATTTTTAAGAAATCTATATAAATAAATAACATTAAAAAAAACATTTTTAAAAAACAAAGATAAAAATAAACAATATACCATTTTATAAAAATTTTTAAAATTCTTTAACATTTCCATTTTCAATTCTACAAACCCTACATCCAAGAGCGAATTCTTCTCCATTAGGAGGATGTTTCACTTTAACTTCACAAGTTTTAGGATCACAAATAGGTAAAGCTTCCTTAGGATATTTGCTGACATAATCCCCTTTACATTGTCGAGTATGACATTCATCACAAAAGTGAGTAGTTCCCCAACAAAACCAACTAGCGATTTTACAACAGAATCTACATTTATATTCGATAAATTCTTTTCCATGAATTTTACAATCACTTACTCCTGCAACACCATATAAATTAGCATGTTTACCACATATACAATCTTTAGGATCATAATCTTTATTTGGATCATTATTATTTATTAATGGTCCATCACCACATTCTCTTAAACCTGCAAAATATGGTTCTTTACATTGGTAACATAAATAATATGATAATCTATTTAATGCATATTGCAATGTATTATTATACCATTTTGAATTTGGATCTAATAATTTTTTATCTTTATCTAATCCTTCAAATTTTAATCTTTCTAAAGCCATTTTACTTATTTTATCATATAATTTCTTATTCCAATCTATTAATTCTTGTATTTCTGGAACATTTGGACAATCTAACCATTTATTACATAATGGACATAAACAATGATTAAATGTTATTTTTGGTCCATTCCATTTTTTTTTTAATCTCATTTCTATACATTTAAAATGTATATAATGATTACATGATAATAATATTATAGGTGCATTACCTAATCCTTCTATAAAACATATATTACAATATGAATCTATATCTTGATCAAAGTAATTTTTATATAATTTACATTTTGAATCTAAACAAGGAGGACATTTTTTTTCATATTTACAACCCCAACAAATGTGACCACAAGGTAATTTTTTCTTACATGAAATTTTATATTTTTCAAGACATTCTTTATTAGAACAAATATCACCATTTTGACTTTTAGTTTTATTAGTAATAACTGTATAATCATATCTACATTTTTTACTATTAATAAAATCTTTATATTCTTTACATGTTTTTCCTAAATGATAAGGTACTAAATTACAACTTATACAAAATACTGTTTGACAATTTGGACATCTACATCTATTATTCGCATAATCTTCACATGCTTGTTTTGATAATTTTTTATTATTTTCATCTTTTATATTATAATCTACATCTCCTTTTTCAAAAGAATTTTTTTCATGACATTTTGGACATTCTACTATTGTTCCATATAATAATAAATTAAATTTATTATATATTTCATCATATTTTTTCTGTCCTAATATATCTCTTTTATCTTTTTCTGAAACTAAAATATCTTTTTTATTTTCTTTTTTACAATTTTCACAAAACATATTTGGTAAATCTTCATCGGATAATTTCAAAAAGCATTTTTTACAAATACAATGAAAACATTCTAAATATAAAACATTAATATCACCACATATCATACAATTATCTTTATTATTATTTAATTTATTACTTTTATTTTTTTTTACTTGATTTGCTTCTATTGTAAATGGTCTTGCATATTCATTATCATTAATTAAATTTTCATTTTCTTTTAATTCTCTTTTATTAGATTTTTTATTTTCTTCATTTTTATCTTTTAATGAATTTTCTATTTTTTGATTATCTGCTGAATTTCTTTTTTTTTCCTTATTTTTTGAAGCTTTACTTAATGCATCTGTTATTTCTATAAAATGACCTTTTATTTTTTTCCCTAATACTATTATGTATTGTTTTAATAAAAAACGAATTACTAATAAATTCTCTTTTGGCTCTGAAAAATTTTTTAAAAGAAGAGAAAAACTTTCATCAAATTTTCTATAATATTTTTTAAATTCAGGACATTTTTTAAAATGAATACTAAAGTTTGATTCTTCCATTATTTCTCCACATTTACATTCTATTTCTTTTTCTAAATTAAATGTCATTTTTTTTTTATTTTTTAAATTTTAGAATTTTCCTTTTTATAATTTATAAATTTATAATAAATAATGTAAAAAATTAATTTTATTGTTAAATTGTATTTATTTAAGTTTTGATAAATTTTAAAATTTTAACATACAAAAAAATATTTATATAATAATTAAAACACTAATTTAAAAAAACATTACTTAAGAAGAGAAACTTCTTTTTTGTTTCATATTATTATTTTGAGAGAATTTTTCTTTAATTAATTTAGCAATAAAAACAGACCAATTATAAATATTTTTTTTAACACTTTCAATAAAAGTACCATTAACTCCCCAAAAAATACTAATATCACTAAAATTAATTAAATATTTAGAAAATTCATCTTTATCATGATAAATCATATCTCTTCCAAGAATATTATCTGAATTTTCTAAATCTTTATTAGTAGTTCTATAATTTCTAAAATAATTTAAAACACTTAAAAAATTATGATGTATTTTAAGTTTATTTTTAAAGCTTTCTCTAGCTAAATTATGTATTATAGAACCAATATATTTACCATTAATTTTAATTTCTTTTAATTCATAATATTCATTAATATGTTTTCCTAAATTTAATATTATTTGTTGAACTAATATTCCATTAATTAATAAAAAAGCTAAAATCATTCCTGCTTCTTTTTCATTTACTAATCTTAAATAACCATAATAATGAAAATCTATTCTATATATTTGATTTGTTGTTAAATATGAATGAGGAAAATATGCTTTATCTTTTATAAATTTATATAATATTTCTTGGACTTGTTTTGGTATATCTTTTAATTCCTTTATTTTAAATAAATTTTCCATTAATTTTTTTATTATTGATTTTATCTTCTTCATATGCTTTTCTAAATTATTATATGTTAATATTATTGTTTTAAAATATTGAAAATCTTTAAATACCTTCTTTTCTATTGAAAAAATCCAATTTTTTAATATTAATATTTCTTTATCTATATTTTCATTTCTTTCTTCAATTAATCTTTCTCTTACTTTTGCATTAATAGAATATTTAATTGCAGAAGAATAAAAAGTAAATAAATAAAAAAAATCTTTTGCTAATTTCCACCAATTTTTTTTTTCAATTTTCTTATTTTTTTTAGCTAGGGTAGTTTTTTTTTCTATAATTTTTTGTTTTAAATTTTCAGCTTTATTTAAATTAATAGGAGGAGGAATATAATTAACTTTATCATCATAATCGATTTCTTTTTTTTCATATTTAGGGAAAACAATATTAGGAGGATTAAGTTTTTCTTCAATTTTAGGAGGATAAACATAATAAGCATTATCAATTTTTGGATTTCTTCTTTCTAAAGATTTTAAATAATTTAAAACTTCATCAATTTTATAAAAACAATTTCTACAACAATTACAACTGTTACAACTATTATAACTATTACAACAATTATTATTACAATTATTATTATTAATGTTATTAGAATTATTTATTGTTCTTCCTAATTGAATTTTAGGTAAACTTAATGATTGACTTAAAGGATTTATATATTTTGGATATAACATTGGTTGATAATTATTTATTGGATATTGAGAATAGGAATCTTCTATTATTAGATTTGTTACAGGACGAGATGATAATAATGTTTTATATTGACTTTTGTAATTATTTAATTGGTTGTTTAATATATTCTGAGATAATGATGTTTGAGAATAATTTCTTCCCATATAATATCGAGGACTATTGGTTTATATATGTATTTTATTTTAGATTTTTTTACCGAGGAATTGAAAGAGAATTGTACATTTTTTCTTTTGTTTTTCTTCTTTTTTCTTATTATTTTTTATTAATTATTCTTTTTTTTATATATAAATAAAGTATACTATGATAAAGATATTAAATTATTTCAAATTATTTATTTATTGAATTGTGTTATAATGTAAAAAATAATTAAAAAAATATATAAACTAAATACATAATTATAAATATCTTAATATCTCATTTTCCTATCAGGAGGTCTTTTTTTTCTTTTTTTATATTTAAGATCAGGATCATAAACAGCATATTTATTTTTAATTAACCTACAAAAATAAACAGCCCAAATATAAATATTTTTTTTATATTCTTCAACAAATTCTTTATAAACTTCCCAGAAAATACTAATATCTTTAAAATCAACTAAAAATCTACTAAATTCATCTTTTTCATTATAAATCATATCTTTTCCAAAATCATCATTAACATCTTCTAAATCTTCATTAATATCTTTATAATTTCTAAAATAATTTAAAACGCTAATAAAATTATTATGAATTTTAGGTTTATCTTTAAAAGTATCTCTAGTTAAATAATGAATAATAGATCCAATATATTTAGCACTTATTCTAACTTCTTTTGACTTTTCAAATTGATTTATATATCTTCCTATATTTAATAATATTTGCTGAACTAATATTCCATTTATTAATAAAAATGATAATATCATTGATGCTTCTTGATCATTTATTAATCTTGTAAAACCATAAAAATGAAAATCTATTCTATACACTTGATTTATTGAAAGAAATGAATAAGGAAAATAGGCTCTTTCTTTTATAAATTTATATAATATTTGTTGAATATTTTTTGGAATATCTCTTAATTTTTTTACTTTTTTTTGAAAATTTTCCATTAATTTTTGAATTATTGATTTTATTACTTTCATATGTTTTGCTATTTTTAATCTTGGGTATGTATTATTATATGATATATCAAAATCTTGAAAATATTTAAATTCTGGAAAAAAAGATTTTTGAATTGTTAACATCCAATCTTTTAATACTAAAAGTTCATAAACTATATTTTCATTTCTTTCTTTTATTTTTTTTATTCTTTTTTTTGCATATTTTGTATATTTTAAAGCTGTTTTATAAAAAATAAACAAATTAATAAAATCTTTTAATAATTTCCACCAATTAATTTCTTCTTTAGAAACCCTTTTCTTTGGAGTTTTTATTTTTGTATTTCTTGGACTTTCTATTGAATTTCTTTTTGATTTTAAAATATGATTTTTATTAGGTAATCTTAATTTATAAAAAATAAATTCATTCATTTTATCATCTATTGGAGGTTTTATTGGAGGAGGAATATAATGTACAACATCTTTATAATTAATTTCTTTCCTATTTATTATAGGTTTAACTATATTTGGAGGAATAATTTCTTTTTTTTCTTCTTCTTCTTCTTCTTCTTTTTCTTTTTCTTTTTTTATGTCTTCTATTTCAGGAAGACTTTTTAAATAATTTAATATTTCTTCTTCTCTTTCTTGATCAACAATTATATTATTATTATTATTATTACAATGATTATTACAATTATTACAATTACAATTACAATTGCAATTAGAAGATGATGGAATTTGAACTGTTCTTCCTAATTGAATTCTTGGTAATTTTAATGAGTGAGATAAAGGATTATTATATATTAATGGTTGGTAATTATATATTGGTAGAGGGAAATTTGGATTTCTAAGTAATATTTTTGATAAAGGACGATATGGCAATTCTTTATAATTGTGATACATTTTTTATTAATTATTTTTTGTTTTTTTAAAAGGAAAAACTAATTTCATTTATTTATTAGAAATAAAATAAAAACTGTATAAAAATTTTTTTAAAAATAAAAAATATTAATTATTGATAATTGACTAAAAGAATTAGATAGAATAAAGAGATTTGTATAAATAAAAAAAAATAGATAATTTAAATGTATCAAAGTTAAATCAATAATAGATGAAATAATTATATCAAGGAAAATAACAGATTTAATTAATTTACTAAAAGAAACATTTACATGAGTATTGGAAATAATATAATTTTTAACTGTTTCATGATTTTCTTATTATTATAATTAATTTTTTCATTTTAAAAATATTACAATTATTAAAATAATATTAAATATTTATTTTTTATTTTTTACTTTAAATTAATTATGTCAGTTGATCCTATTCAAGTTTTTAAATTTTTAGATAAAAATAATAAAAATAAAATAAATAAAGAAGATTTATTCTTAGCAATTCGTTATTTAGGAATAATAAAGCCAAAAAATGAAATAAATTATTTAATACAAAAATTACCAAATGAACTTTCATTGGAAGAATATAGTAAAATTATAGAAGAGCAAAAACAAACTTCTTTAACTAAAGAAAATTTAATTTCAGCTTTTGAAATTTTTGACGAAGAAAAAACAGGAAAATGTTCTTCTAAAGAATTATTTCATGCTTTAAGTGTGATTGGAGAAAAATTAAGTGAAAATGATATTGAAGATATAAAATCAAAAATTAAAATAGAAAAAAATGGCTTAATAGACTATAAACAATTTATTGATATATTTCTTAATTAAATAATAAAAAATATTATTTATAAAAAAAGAAAAATTATAAATAAAACATACCTAAACAATCCTTATAAAAAAATCAAATATTTAAAAATTCATTTATTATTATTATTATAATTTATTTAAAAAAGTAAAGATTTAAAAAGTCAAAAAAAAATTAAATCTTGAAATTGTTTTTATTTTTTTTATTAATGAAATTTTTTAAATATATTTTAAATTTAAATGTCTAATAATAATAATGTAGGAATTTCTTTAATGAATAATTATAATATTAATCTTGAATTTGTAATTGATTTATTAAAAAAAGTAAATAGTATATCTTCTGAAGAAAGAAATATAGGAGAACAAATTTTATCAATGATTAAGAAAGATGAAAAATTATATAAAATATTATTAGAAATATCAGTTTCACAAAGTGAATTATCAACTCCTAATATTAAAGTTCAAAGTTTATTAATTTTAAAAAGTTTAATTAAACAAGATAATAATAATAATAACAAAGTAAAAGGATTAGATTATAATTTAAAAAATAATAATAATCAATTAAATGATATTTATAATTTTTTAAAAAGAGAATTTTTAATTTATTTATCTTCTGGAAATTATATTAAAATTATTGATAATCATATAAAAGAAATTATTCTTTTATTATCAGATAAATTTTTTCCTGATGAATGGAATGAATTAAATAAATTTTTTATTGAATTTTTTGAGAAAAAAACAGAAATATTTTTCTATAAAAATAGTTATGATATATCAATATATTTAATGTCTTTATTTTATTCAATTTTAAAAATATTTAGTAAAAAAAAGAACATCAATAAATTTTTTAAATATAAGGATAATTATTTGAATTCTTATATTTCATATTATAAAGGAATAATTCATTTTTTTAATGAAATTATATACAATTTTGATAATATAGAAATATTTTCAAAATGTTTAAAATTTTTATTATTCAATGATAAAATTTTATGTTTATTAATTGGAATTTCATATAATCAAAGTACTTTTCAAAAAGATAAAAATATATTATTAATGATAAAATTTATATTAGAAAGAACAGGAAATATAATAAATGAAATAGAAAAAGTTTCAAATGATGAAATAAAAGATATATTACATCATAATTTGTATAAAAATTTAAAATTAATAAATTTTCTTCAATCAACAAATCCAATTTTATTTTGTTATGATTTACAATTATATATAGAAATATTATTTTTCCTAATTTCAAATTGTGAAAAATATAAAGAAAATACAATAAAAATAGTAATTTTTTCTTTAACAAAAATAATGAATACATCTACTTATAAAGAAACTTTTGAAATAGAAAAACCATTAAATGAAAATTTTATTGAAAATATAAGTAAAATATCAGAAACTCCAAAAAAAAAAAGAAATGGAAGAATACAAAGATCACCTTTAAATTTATTTGTTTCTCCTACAAAATATAGAAATTTTGAAAAAGAAATTAAAAATTCAAATGAATTATTTAATAAATGTTTTACTAATGAAAATATAAATAATTTATTAGTTAAATTGATACAAAAAAGTTCTTTTATTTACAAAAAAGAAAATGATGATTTAGAAATTGAAATTTTATCAAATTTAGAAGAAGATAATATTAATAATGATAATTTTTCAACTAATTTATATACTTTTCAATTTTTATTTAGAAATATTTTAGAATCAATAATAATTAATTTTACAGAAACTTCAATGAAATATATTCAAGATAATTTAAATATATTATATAATACTTTTACTCCCAATAATTCTAATATTGATTTTTTATTAATGGATTCTTTTTTTAATTTAATTAATTTAATTCCTGAATTATATAAATCAGGAATAATTTATATTACTGAAATGATAGATACAAAAAAATATATTTCATATATTTATTCTTTTATTCAGAAAAGTAATTTAATATTAAAAAAATATATTATTACTCTTAGTAAATGGAGTGTTATTTTAATATCAAATGAAATTATTTTTGATTATATAAATAACTTAATAAATTTTATAGAAAATTATAATAATAATTACATTCTTATTGAATCTTGTCTTTGTTTAAAAACGATTTTAGATTCAATTGATAAAATGATGTCATCAAATGAAAATATTAATACAACAATAAATAGAGAATTATATTCTAATTTAATTAAAACAAAAATAAATTGGAGTAATTTATTATGTTTAGTAAGTAATCTTTTATGTAATATTATACCAAAAATAAAATCAAGTGAATTAATTGTTTCTTTAGTTAAATTTTTTACTTCTTTAATTAAAAAATGCCATTATCAAAATAATGGAGAAATTTTAAATACAATTAAAAATTCAAAATTAATTGAAATTACTTCAAATAATAAAAATGAATTTACTGAAAATGTTTATATTGATATGTTTAAAACTTTATTAACTACTTTTCCTTCTTCTTATGAAATTACTGAAATGAGTTTTTTTTTTGTTGAAAATTGTTTGAAAAGAAAAATTAATGCTAATTCTTTAAATTTTTTATTATATATTGTAAAATCTATTGAATCAACTGAAGAAAATAAAAAATTAGTTTTAAAGTTTATTCAAAATCATTATAAAATTTTTATTCATGATTTTTCTCAAGAATATAATAATATTTTATTATCTGTTTTAGGAGAAATTATTTTATTTAATATTTTAGAACAAAATGATTTAATTAATATCATTGATATAATTAATACAAGATATAATTATTCTTTTGAAATTTGTAAACAAATTTATCAAACAATTATAAATAATAATTTAAATATAAATAAAGAATTTAATTCTAATTTAAATTTTAAAGGAGATGAAATGTGTGATTCAAAAAAAATATTATTAGATGTTTTAAATAGTATTTTTCTTGTTTCAAAATTAAATTATAATGATAATAATATTTCAAATTATTTAGAAAATATTTTAAAAATTTTATTTACAGAATGTAAATTTTCTTATGAAACTTTAGAAATAAATTCAAGTTGGTTAAATTCAGATTTTATTAATTCAATGTTTGAAATAATTGATAGAATTGCTTTAAATAATTTTGATAATTTTATTATATATTTAAATCATTTTTTAAAAGGAAATAATTTACAACCTGAATTTTATATTTCAAATATGTTAAAAGTAATGACAACAATATCAAAAATTGAAGTAAGAAAAATTAATGTTTTATTCATAAGTAAAATCATAAGTTTATTTGATTATAATTTTCTGATAAAAAATGCGAAAATTATTTTTGAAATTTCTCTTCAAATAATATTAAATCATTTTATTAAAAATAATTCAAAAAACAATGATTCAACAATGAATTCAATCAATCATTATGAAAATTTAAAAGAAATTTTTCAAATTAAACAAAGTACAATTATTATTATTTCAAAAAGAAAAAAAGATTTTATTGAAAATGAACCTTTTTTAAAATTATATGATATTCATAAAATATTTATTGAAAGTATTAAAGGAATTTGTAATAAATTTAATAAAAGTGAAATTGATTTTTTGAAAGAAAGTAATTTTATTGCAAATAAAAATATAAAAACAATATTTGGTTTAGTTCAATATTGAATAAATAATAAAATTAATAGATATATATTTATTATATTCAAATTCTAAATTATTATAAAATTAATTCTTTAAAAAAGTAAATAATGTAATAATCTTTATTTTATAATAAAATATTTTGAAAGATTTATGAAAAATAAAAAAATAGTTTTTAATAATTTTGATTTTATAAAAAATTAAAAAGAAAATTCATTTAAAATTGAATGATGATTTTATAAAATTAACTTTAAAGTAATTTTAAACATTAATTTTCTCTATAATATTTTTTCTTCTTACTGTTCTAACTTTATTCTTTTATTTCAATTATAGTATTTAAATAATAAACAAAAAAAAAAGAAAAGTAAAAAGAATGAAAATTAATAGAAAAATATTATTTTAAAATTTCTTAACTTGAAAAGTTAACTCAATAAACTGAATGTTTCCATTCTCTTTTTCATCAAAATAATTAGTGACATTTTTTGGAGTTTTTCCAACAGTAATTTTTTTCCCATTAACAATAACAGTATTATCATCATTAACAAAACTTTTGTCAAAATCATTAATTTTAACACCAAATTTAGTAGTTTCATCTTTATCTTCATCATATTTGATCCCAAAATAATTATAATAACAATTATAGAAACCAACAGTTTTACTAATAATATTTTGATTACAAATAGGACATTTCATTAAACCATTATTTTCAGTCAAAGAAAATTCTTTATCTTTAATCATATGAATAACTTCTTTTTGATAAGCTTCACATTTATCATTTTTACATATACCAAATAAATTTATTCCTTTTGTTACACATCTCCATTTAGGAGCTTTATTACTTGTTTTAATTAATTTTATTTTTCCAACTGTTAAATCTGTAAAATTTGCTCCAAAACATTCTAATGACTCAGCATCTCTTATTTTTACTTTTTGTCCATCTGCGAAAGTATATGACTCATTTGTATTTAGTTTTTGTGAGTTTGTTATTAAAAAAAAAGTTTCTGGAAGTGACATTCCTATATCTTGTATTGCTGAGGCTAATTCATAAAATGTTCCTGATGAAGGAAAGGAAAGATTCTTAGATGTTCCATCATCTTCGTTTATTATTTCTAGGTTCACCATTTATTTTTTTATATCTTTTTTATAAATGAATTATATATTTTTTTTGAAAAGATTGTCAATCAATATATTTCATTTTAAAGGATTATTTACATGAATATTTTTAAAATAATAATTTTTTTTTGAAAAATATAATATGAAAAAAGAAAATAATTCCTCAGAAAATAATATAAAAAATACTCAATCTTTAAAATCAAATAATAATTCTTTGATAAATACATCATCTATAAAATCAGAAAATGCAAAAGAAGAAAATATAACAGATGAAAAGAAAGAAAATGAAGAAATAGAAAATAACACAGAAGAAAATAATAATAATATAGAAGAGACAATACCTCAATTAACGAAAAATGAAATAATACATTATTCTCATTTAATATTTTTAAATAATGCAATATATAAAAATAAAAATGAAGATTATTATTTATCTCAACAAAATTTATATAAAATATTAAAAGAATGTGATATAATACCAAATAATATAAAATTAAATGAAGTAGATTTAATATTTAAATCAATTTCACCGAAATCATTTCAATTAAATTTTGATCAATTTATGCAATTTTTATTAAGAATAATTCAAAAAATTTATCCTAAAGAATTTATAAAAGATAAAAAAACAGTAACAAATTTTTTTATGAATAATTTTTTTAGTTATTTCACATTCCTATTAGATGATAATCAAATTCAAATTGATAATTTATATAAATGTCAATATAAATCAATTGAAAGTTTATTATCTTATCAACCTGATGAAAAACATTTAATTGTTATAAATAAAATATTATTTACTTTAAATGAAATATATATTAAATATTTTAATTTTGAAATGGAAAATAATATTAATTTAGCAAAAAAAAGTATAAAAAATTTAATTTTTTTTTCCAGAGAATTTGAAATTTTACCTTTTATATTAAATGAAACTCAAATAGTAATATATTATAATTTAGCAATTAATTATGAATTAAATATAAAAATAATAGAAGATGATATTAATCAAGGAATGATATTTACATTAAATCATTTTATAATGTTTTTAATTCATATAAGTTTATATTCATATGCAAAAAATTATGATTCAAATTATAATAATAATTCTAATTGTTCTGATGTAAATAAATTTTTAATTTTTCTTGAAAAATTAGAATGTTCAAAAGGAATGAAAAATTTTACTAGAAAATTATCTAAACCAAATGCTAATAAATTATCTTTAATTCCTCCTAAAGAAATTTTTATTCAATTATGTGAAAATGAAGATTTAAATAATAGTAAATTAAGTTGTAAAAAAAATTCTTTACAAAATTTAAATAATAATATTTATAATGATGATTATTTAATTATTAAAAATAATAATTTAATTAATAGTAATTTAGGAAATTTAGAAAAAACTTTTTTATATTTTAGTGGAATTGGAGATAAAATGAATTTTTGTCAAATGAATTTATCAGCTTTTTCTAAATTTTTAAAACATTGTTCTTTATTATATGAAGTTCCTTTAAAAGATAAAAAAAAATTTCATAAAATTTCAAAAGATTTAATAAATAAAACAAATTCTATAAATCAAGATTACAAAAATAATAATTTAAATAATAATAATGAAATAAACTTAACAGAAGAAGAAAAAAATTATAAAAAAACTTTAAATCAAATAGTAAATTCAAAAGATTATATAATTAATGAAGATATAAATATAAAATTAGGTGAAAGTGATGTTAATGTGATTTTTTCAATTTTAACAGGACCAAGAAATTATGATAATAGTAATTATTATAAAAAATTATTAGATAAAAATTCAGGTATTTGTTTAAATGAATGGAATTCAAAAAGAAAAAATTATCAAGCAATTAATAATTTTAATTCTAATAATCCTAAAAATATTTTAACTTCTGGTAAAGGAGAAAAAGAAAATAAATTAATGAAATTAAATTTTAAAACTTTTTTAATGAGTTTTCCTTTAATTTCTGAAAAATTATTTCCTAATTTAAATTCTGAAGATTCTCTTAATAAATTATTATCTGATTTTATTCTTCCTAATTTAATAAATGATAATAATGATGGTGATAATAATATTAATCAAAGTAATTTAAGTGAAATAAATTTAAATGAAAATCTTAATTTAATATATGAAAAAATTTCTAATGATGATGAAATAAAATTATTTTTAAAAAAATTAAGTGATGTAATATCTTTTTATTATAAATTTTATTTTGATGAAAAAACATATAATTTAAATTTTGAAGGAATGATAAATTTTTATAAAGATTTTGGAATATTTCCAGATTTAATAAATTTACTTCAATTAAAAAGAATATTTACATTTTTAGTAGATCTAAAAAAAAATAATAAAAATGAAAATATATGTTTAGAAGATTTAAATTTAGAAAATAAAAATAATATAACTTATACAGAATTTATTTATTCTCTTTCAATAACTGCTTTATTATTTGATTTTGATGATAATTTTAATAATATTGATAAATTATTATATTTAGTTGAAAGAATGAATCAAAGTAAAGGAGTAAAAAAATGGCAAAAAAAAAGTGGAAAAACTTATTCTTATGGAAATGATTTTATTTCTTTTTTAATATTTATGAAAAAAAAATATCCTAGGTTTTATAATATTAATAATAATTGTAATAATAATAATCAAATTAATTTAACAGATATTTATGGAACTGAAGATGATGATAATAATAATAATATTAATGGAAATGAAATTCAGGAATAAATTTTTTTTTTTGTTTTTTAGGCTTTAAATTATAATTTTTTTTTTATTATTGTTAATATATTTTTTTAAAAAATTTTTTTCCAGTTCAAAAATGGAAAATAAAAACAATGTTGAAAAGGAATTAAATGAATTAAAAAATGAACAATTTATTTTAGATTATAAAATATATTTAAAAGAAGATAATGATAATTTCATTGATAAAATTGATTTAATTATTTTAGAAGGAGAAAAAATTGAAATTAAATTAAATGAAGTATATTGTTATGTTGTTTCTAAAAATAATAAAGTTTATGAATCTTTTGAAAGTCTTTTAAATAATTTATCTCCTTTATATTCTGAAACTTTTTGGTCAAGAATTTATTCAGGATTAAATAATAATAATAATGATAATAATAATGAAGATTAAATTTTATGTAAATTTATTTCAATTATTTAAAAGAATAAGATTGTCTTTGATGTATGTTTAATTTATCAGAATTTCTTTCAAAATAAGATTAATTTAATATAAATCTAAATTTATTTTTCTAAAATGAAGAAATAATAAAAATTCCATTGAATAATTAACAAATAATAAATAGCAAAAAATAAAATAATTCGCGGATTGGCGGATTGACAGAAAATTGGCGGATTGACGGATTATTGGCAGATTGGCGGAATATTGGAGGATTGGCGGATTTAGCCAATTTTCAGCCAATTAAATTTAGATTATTTTGGGGAAAAAAATTAAAAGTTTGATTTTCATTATTAATTCTATTATATTTATTATAATTTCATTCTCATTCTAATAAATATATATTCTTTTAATAACAATTCCATTCCTTTAATATTAATTTGATTATTAGGTTTTTTTAAATTTAATCTAATACTAACCTTCTAAATTATTTTGAATGATTATACCTATTGGGGATTCTTATAATAAGAAATATCCAAAACATTTTTTTGGTAAAAGATACAATCCTCCAGAAGGTAAATACATTAAACAAACATTATCAGCAGCTTGTCCATATAATCAGCAATAAAAGCAAAGTTTAATTTTGAATAATTTTTAAATATTTATAATTAATATTTAAACATGAAAAAATGCCTCAAAGTTTATATGAAAAAATTTCTCGCTTTTTAAAATATCGTTTAACTCATATTCAGAAACATATAAATTATTAATAATATCTGAATCAATTTTTGAATTATCTGTAATTATACTTATATTAGAATTAAATTTTTGTATTTTAAACAAAAACATAAAAAATAGAATCGAGTAAAGTATTCATATCTAATTTATATATTCCAAATAAATTCTTTCACAAATTCATTTTTAAAGTATCAATATAAAAATCAATATTATTTAATAATTCAATTCTACAAATAAATTTCTTCTATAATTTGTTAAATAATAATCACTGGTAAATTCATCACAACCTAAAATTTTAAAAGATCTATTAAAAGCCCAAAGAATCATAAAAGGTTCAATATCAGAATCTTTATAAAAATCACTAAAACCATCTTCTCCAGGTTGAGCAATAACAAATTTTCTAGATAATTTACTTCTTCTTAAAAAAAGAGGGAAAGCATCTCTTCCAGAATTATTATAATATAATTTAATGCGTATAAAATTTGATTAATTATATAAAAAAATTTCCCCAAAAATATATTAAATTATAATAATTCAATATAAAAAAAACTAAATTAAATATATATTAAGTTAATAAAATTAAATAATATCATATTAAATCTAATTATTATTTAATATATATTAATAAATTTGGGATATTATTGTTGGGGATTGGGGATTGGGGATT
>JAJJLU010000562.1:0-31464 GCA_023807065.1 Isotricha intestinalis | reverse complement strand
AAATGTTTTAAATTTATTTTAATTTCATATTTCATTAAATCTCTCAAATCTATTTTTATACTAAATCCAGAGTTCTTCTTTAAAATATTTGTTGAATTTGATTTTATTATATTTAATTTTTTTTTATTAATTTTTTTAGCAGAAGTTTTAAAATTATTTTTATTATATATAATTTCTTTTTCTAAATTTTTTATATGAGATATTTTAGAATTTGTTTCACTTTCCTTTTTTTCAGAAATTGTTCTTTTCAATTTTCTATTGAGATTTTCGTTTTTCTTTTTTGAATTCATAAACAAATTATTTTTATTATTATCATATAATTTAATTTCATAAAATTTTTTTTGATTTCTATAAATATCTTCTTGATTACTTTTATTCGAATAATTTAATCCTTTTCTAAAAGAATTATATTTTGCATTTTTAATAATTTCCTTCTTTAATTTATTATCATTTTTATTTTTTATTATATTTAAATTTGAATAATTTATTATTGATGAATATTTTAATTTTTTTGAATTATTATATGAAGAATATGAAGAATTTGAACTAATTGATATAAAGTTATAATTATTTGAATATTTTCTTTTTATTAGGTTATTTGTCTTTTTAATCTTATTATTATTGAAAAAATTTAGATTTAAAAGGTTAGATTTTGAATAAGATTTATTATTATTATTACTTTGATGATTTGATGATTCATTTGTTTTTTGTTTTATTTCTTCTTCAATTAAGCTTTTTACTTCTTTTTTGTTATTTATTTTATTATTTAACTCTTTACTTGCATATAATTTTTTTATTTGTTTAATTTCTTCATTTAAATATTCTTGAAAAGTCAGATAATCGTATTTATTTATTTTATTAATGTTTATATTATTTTCTTCAAATAATAATTTATTTTGATCACTTTTTTCTCCATTATTTTCATCCTCAATATTATTAAGATATTCTTTTTGGTCTTCTTTTGAACTAATTTTTTCAAATATAATACTATTATTTATATGTTGATGATCATTATTCTTTAGGTAATTATTTTCAATGATATCATATTCTTTTTTCATTTTTCAATAAAAATTGTTTTTGATATTCATTTATAATTATCAAATTATTTTTATCAAATAATAATTGTTTATTTATTAAATTTAATTGAGTATTTAAATCTAGAAAATCTTCTGATAAATGGAATATTATTAAACTATGGTAAATAGAAGAATTAAGAAATTTTAAAAAATATGTTGAAAATAATTTATTTAGGATAGAAATTGAAGAATAAATAGAATCAAATTTATTGTTATTCAGTTGATTAATTTCTTTTTCATTTATCATATTGGTTTTTTCTCTTTTTATAGAATTCATAAAATCTTTATAATAAATATTAAAGTTGGTTTTTTTTCCAAAATCATTATCTTTTTTTTTATCCATCCTAATTAAATATAAAAATTTGAATATTTTAAATCTTTATAATTTAATCAAAATAAAATAATTTTAATATAATTATACTCAATTAAACATTTTGATTTTTCAAATTTAATTTTAAATCTTATTTTTAGGATTATAATAATCATTATCATTAATATTTTTTTCATTATATATAAACTAAAAAATTATGTTTTGATTTTATTCTGTATTTTTTTAATATTCTCCTTTAATTAATTCAAAATAATCTTCATTTAAATTAGATAAAATTCATTATTTTGACTTATAACTTTTTTATTAATTGAAATAAAATTTTGAAAATCATTTTCAATTCTTTCAAAAAAAATGTGGTTTATGACTGGATTTTTATGTTAATAATTTAAAATCAATTTTTTATTCAAAATTTTACTTTGACCCCATAATAAGCACAATCTTTATATTTGTTTAATTTTTCTTTTTTTTCTGTTGTTATTTATTTTTTATTCTTTAACTTGATGTAGAATTATTTTTAATTATATCAATTAAAGAAATCCTTTTTAAATATATAGATAAAGAATCTTAATAATTAATAATTAAAATGAAATATACAATTTATATTAGTTTCTTCTTCATATTTCAAAGTATATTAAACATAAATTTAAATGAAGAAAGAAATAAAATGTTGGATGCATTAAAAGAAATATTTAAAGATGTTTCTAATACATTTCCGATTGGAAAATATAGTAATTATTTAAAAAAACCTCAAACACGAGCACAAACATATGTTGATTTTATAGATATTATAAATTATGATTCAATAAAACAAAAATATGGTTTTCCAGATGAACTAATGAACCAACTTAAAAGAATGTTATATTCTTCTGTTTATGCAAGTGAACAAATAAATCATATTCAAAGGGCAGATTTATCATATTTAGAAAGAATATTTGGAGTTGCCAAAAAATTAGATGAAAAAGTTATTTTTGCAATTCTTAAAACACAAACAAGATCAGATTTAGTTATAAAATATAATATAGTTAGAAAAAGAAAATGTAAAACAGTGATATTCTGGGAAAAATGTGAATGGGTTAATGAAAAAGTCAGAAGAGGGTTTACAGAATCTGAAACAAATATGATTAATGAAGGTATAAAATTACATAGTGAAATTTCAATGAAAAATGAATTAAATAAATTAGGTTCATCATATCAAACTGTGTTAACTCAAGGAAGTTATTTATATTCACCATCTGGATATACAGTTTTATCAATAATTAGAAATGGAGAAATAGATATTTATGAAATAAAAGAAAAATTTGATTGGCATTCTGGAATTACTAGATCATATAGAGGATTTATTAATAATATGAATAATCAAATAAATGGAGAACCTCATTCTTTAATTATAACAGACAATGGTAATGTAGTTCTAAATGATAAAGATGGTAAGAAAAAATGGGAAAGTAATTCTGGAAATAGAGGAAATCCACCATATTATTCTTTCTTATCTGATGAAGGTATTTTTTTTGTTTTAACTGAAAAAGGTTTTCCTGTGTGGAATAGTGGAGGTAAATTTAATGATGTAGATCAAATAATGATTCAAGATTACAAATATTATTCTAAAAATGGAAAATTTTTTGCTTTTCTAGAAAATAATGGTTCACTTTACACATCTTTGGAGCCATATGTTTTTGAATCATATTTTTCTCATATTTACGATTATAGTCCTAAGCATAAAATTAAATACCCTCCTTTCTATGTGATTAAAAAAAAAAATACTTCAATTATTCAGGTAATTGATTCTAAAAATCAAGTGTTTTATGAAGCTGGACCTTTTTATTGTGGAGATTGTACTCTAATTTGTTCTGATAGGGGATATCTTGACCTTATTGATTCTAAAGGTAAAATTTATTGGAGTTCTTATAGTTGAGATTAAATAAATGTTTTTTTAAAAATTTAAAATAATTTGTAAAAATCAAGATAAAATATATTATATTTATTCATGTATTGAAATAAATAATGGAACAATTGCTTCTGGAGGAAATGAAGATATTAAAAATTGAAAAAAATAACTTTTTGATTTTTTATTTTCTTTGATGAATTTGATAGAAAATATAAAGAAAACAATTACAAATAAAAATTCATAAATTAGATTATAAGTATAATTATAATAATAATTAGGACATTTATCCTTTACAAAAATAATTTTTTAAACAAACTAATAACAAAATAATTTATAATGACAAAATAATACTAATAAAAATTATAATTAAAAAAACATTTTAAAAAATAATTTATAAAAATATTTATAATATTATTATTTTTTCCCAAACTTTTCATCATATTGTTTCTATTAGAATTAAATTAATTATCATCTTTATGATGTATTCAACAAGTTTTTAAACTATCATAATCATTTCTATAGCTTTTCTCATTTGTCTGTTTAAGCCATAAAATTTTATCTTAAAAATAAGTATCAAAATTTTGTTTAATTTTAAATCTTATATTGACATCTTAAATATTCTTCAAAATTTTTATCTATTCTTCTTCCTTTATTTATGTTGTATTTTTATTAATGATTGTCTTTTTGTATTTAAATAAATAATTAATTATTTTTCATTGAGAAGGAGAAATGTAAATTTAAATTTTTAATTATGGTTTGAAAAAACTCTTAATTGTAAAACAAAAGGAATAAAATTTGAATTTGATAAATTAATTATCTGACTTTCAGAAAAAATAGTATTTTAATTTTTGTTATTACTTTTTTTCAAAAATCACTTTGATTAATTTCATTTTTAGTTTCTTTTATTTGATTATTTAATTTTTATAATTCAATTCTAATTTTTGTTTTTTAAAAAAAATAATTCCTATTTTATGAATAAAATCAGATAAACAACTCATTATAATTTCTTTTCCAAGATTTTCAATTTCCTTTGTAATCTAAATAATCAATGTATCTTTTTATTCTTTTATTATTTGACAATAATAAATATATAATATATCTTCTTTTTAACATTTTTGTTCTTTCAATTTTAAAAATTTTTATTTTTTGAAATTATTCTTAATAGAGATGCTCATAAAAAATAAATATTCTAATTATTGAATGAGAAATTTTTTGAGTTTTTATTATATTTGAAACTCTTTTTTTTTTCAGCATTTTCTTTATTTTTGCTCAAATTAAATTTTCATTTTTATTTATAATGTTTACCACAGAACCTCCTAATTTTCTTGATTTTTTTCATTAATTTTTTATTTTCTATATTTATTTAAACTAATTTTAATAAATTATTTTTTTCTTTTTGTATCATTGTAAATTTTGAAAAATCAGTTATATATTTATGTATAATTCTAGTCATTTATTTTTGAATCTGATTTTAATAATTCTTCTGCTTTTCAATCTCTTTTTTTTTATAAATTTGTTATTTATTTCTTATTTTTTGAAATTATTTTTAAATAATTTCAAACAAACATAGTTTATTTTTATGATATTGTTTGAAAATAAAGTTCTTGAATTATTTAAAAATAAAAAAATACAATTTTAATAAAAGAAAGAGTAATTTAAAATTATCTGAGGTGTATGAAAAAAATAAAAAATTAAAGAAAAAGAAATAGATCAAAAGTTTCTTTTATTAGTAATTAAAGTTTAAGTACAAGATTTAGATGACACATAAAATTGAAAAGAAAAAGATGAAAAAATAATAAAAATTTAAAGAAATTATATTTAAATATTTTTGTGGAATCAATTGTAAAGATTATTTAGTTTAAATTGATGAAAATAAAATTGGAAGATGAAGTTCATTCATTCTATTGAAAATTGATTATTTATTTATAATTGAATTTTATTCAAAGAAACTAATATTTTTTTTATTTAAAAAAAATAAACATAAAATCAAATTAAAATAAGAGTTTTTTATATATATAAAATATATTTTAATTAAAAATGGGAAATATCCAAATTATTGAAAATCATGGAAAACAACAAATGGAATTATATTCAAATTTAAAATCATTTAATATTCATTTTGCAATTCGTTGTGGAACATGTCCGGTTGTACCAAAAATAATGTATAGAATTCAAAATAATAAAACAAAAATAGAAACTGTTTGTGGTCAAGGACATGATAAAATTAATACAATATTAAAATTTAATGAAGAACAAAATGATTTATTATCAATGTTAAAATGTAAAAAATGTAATTTTGATAGTTTAGAAGTTAATAATCCATTTTATTATTGTCCAGTATGTAATGAATTATATTGTAATGCTTGTAAAAGTGAACATATTCATTTTTTAGAATTAATATCTTTAAATTATTTTGATTCTACTTGTATTGAACATAATAAAATTTTTAAATATATTTGTCTTGATTGTAAATGTAGTTGTTGCATTGATTGTAAAGATGATTACCATCTTGATCATATTTTATCTAGAATTAGAAATCAAAAAATTAATCCTAAAATTATTGAAGAACTTGAAGAAAAAATTCAAAATATGAAAAATGAATTAAGTCATAATAAAAGTGTTATTGATTCTAAAATTATGGAATTACAAAATCAAATTGTTCAAATTCATGATAAATTTGAAATTTATAGTAAAGAAATTAAAGAAGAAATTGCATTATTTAAAAATATTATTGATACTTATAAAAATAAAGAAAAAGAAGATGATTTAAATTATGAAATTATAGTTAATGTGAAAAATTTATTAAATTTTGAACCAATAAAATTTAATTTAGAAAATCTAAAAACAATAGAACAAAAATATGAAAATAAAGAAACTTTTGATGATTATATCCCAAAACAAATAAGTGAAAAAAGAATTGAAGAAAATAAAGATTCAAAAATATTACAATTAGAAAAATCAAATGCCTTTAATTTTGAATCTAAATTTGTAAATTACGTATTGATGTTAAGAGATAATAAATTAGCAATATCATTAGATGAAGAAATCAGAATTTATGAAACACAATCATATTCACTTCAATTAACAATAAATGAATTAAATGCAATTTTCACATTTTTAACAGAATTAAATGATGGAAGATTAATATGTTTATCACAAACTTTTTTTGCAATTATTAAATTTACTTCACCTAAATCTCATCAAGTAGAACAAATAATAAAAGATGTTTATGTTTCATATCTTTTTGAATTAAGTGATAATTCTTTATTTGCATGCTTAAAAGATAGTATTCATATATATAAAAAATCAAAAGAATCAGAAAATCAATTTGAAGATTTCTTACAAACTTTTGATAAAAAACAAAATATTGTTTATGCTATTCAAGTTAAAGAAAAACAAATTGCTTGTATTTCACAATCCAAAAAATCTTTATTTTTTTGGGATTTTGAAGAAGATTCAATTGTTGATGTTATAAAGAATATTAGTATATATTATAGTAAAAATTATTGTAATACTATGACTTTAGTTAATGATAAAGTTTTAGGAGTATGTGGAGGAGATTGTTGTGGACTAATTCTTATAGATATTAATTCTTATCAAGTCATTAAAAGTATTCCTTCTCATGATAATATTATGAGTATTCAAAAAATTAAAGATAATGTTTTTATTACTTTTGAATCTGTTAATATTTCTCCTACTATTGATAATTATAAAAGTTTTATTAGGGAATTTGTAGTTGATAATAATGGAACTAGTTGGAATTGTGTTAATGTTAAAGAAAATATTATTAAAGGAGAAGCTACTTCAATTGTTAAAATGCAAGATGATAAATTAGCTATAAGTTTAACAGATGGTACTTTAATATTTTTGAACTAGAATTATTTTTTTTAATAATCTTGAGTTAAAAAATATTCAATATTAAAATTTATTCTTAATTTAACTAAATTTTACTTTTATATGAAAGAATTTTATATTTTTTATAATATTTGAGAATTTTCCTAAAAAAATATTTTAATTAAAAGCTAAAAAATAAATAAATGTGGACATTCATGATCTTTGTTTTTTACATTTTTAAACTAATTTACAATGATGATATTGAAATAACTCCTACTTTAATTGCTCAAGGTTCACAAGTTCATCTGTCTCAATATTCAAAAGGATATATGCTTATATTTCTGTCTGACTCAAAAATTAATAAATATGTTTATAATTCTAATGGAGTATTACAAAATATGACAGAGTGTGGAAAAACTTATAATTATCATTCGTTTTTTTCCAGTATAAATAAAGGAAATAAATTTGTTATTTCAAATAAACAACCAATAGTATTTTCTGATGAAGATAATAATTGTCAAGAATTAAATGGGAATGTTGCTGGATATGGATTAAGATTAGCATATTTTCCAAATGGTTATTTTACTATAGTAACTCGAGATGGTGCAAAAGCAAAATTTTCTCATTATTCTGAAACTTATACTAATTTAGAACATGAACAAGTATTTGATGAAAATAAACTTAAATTAGATAATGAGATCTTAGAGGTAATAGGGACAAATGATAATATTCTCCTTTTATTTCATACTCCAAATTTTAGTGGGGAAAATTTACATGTTACATTAATCAATACATATCAATGGACTATAGTAAATACAATTAGGGTAAATGTTTCGAAACCTACCAATATAAATTTACTTTTTTTGAATTGGGTAGCTAATGATTATTATTTAATTATGTATTGCTATACAACTCAAACTGACAATAATTTATTTTGTTCATGTGGATATTTAAAAAAAAATGATCAAAGTCAATTAATTTTTGAAGCCCAAAACAATTTTGAAATTCTTCAAAATTGTGAAAATGGAAAAAACAATGGTTTTATTTCTTCTTCAATTATTGATAATAATTATCATAAAATTGCAATTGTTTGTAAAGGTAATGATCCTATTTATTTTCATTTTACTATAATGACTTATCATCAAGTACAATATAATGATATTGCCGCAAACACATTTATCGTTGGGATAAAATATAGTTTGAAATTTACGAAGGAAGTTAAATTTCCAAATTTTGCGCCTTTTACTAATAATTATGCCCTTTTTTACGAATATGATGGTAAGGCATGTGTTACTTATTTTTTTTTATATTCATGTAAAAATGGAAATTTAACTAATGCTGAAGTTGGTACAACCATAACTATTTCTTTTTCAGATTATTTTGAAAAAGGAGTTTTAGAAACAAGAGATATGAAATTTAAAATAACTTCAATTCCTAATGAAATAACTATTAAAAAAGATTCAAATTCAATTTCTGCTTCAGATGAGACTGAATATTCTCCAACTCAAACTTTTGAACTTACTGGAAACAATCATGGAACATATGAAATTGAATTTTGTGTTAAAGAAAAAGAAAATATAAAATGTAAATTATCTATTAAAATTATACAAGGTTGTGATGAAGGTTGCGTATGCGATACTAATAATATATGTATTGAATGTACACATGATGATACAAACGAAGAAAACAATTATTATAAGAAAAAAGATGAAAATCCTATTGTTTGTTATAAAGCATCTACTGGATTAAATGGTTATTATATTAATAAAACTAATAAGCAATTTGAAAGATGTTTTGATTCTTGTGAAAGATGTAGTGGACTTGGAACTTTTAGTAATAATTTATGTGAAAGTGGGAAATGTGAACAATATTATTTTGCGGTTGATGGTGATGATAAAGTTAATGAATGCTGGAATAATACTATTAGAGATAATGTTGCTGGTAATTATTTTTTTTATTCAAATAAATATTATAAATGTGATGAAAATTGCTTAAAATGCTCTATTTTAAAATCTAATTGTACTGAATGTAACACAATAAATAATTATTATCCTGTTGATGGAGAATCAAATACTTGCTATGAATATAATAAAGAAGGTTATTATTTTGATAATAATCAATTATATAAATGTGATCAGTCATGTAAAACATGTGAAAACTCTGCTACTAATTGTATTGAATGTAATACTTCTTATTATCCAATAATCAATACAAATTCTCCTTGTTATAATTCTGCACCCCAAAAATATTATTTAGATAATAATTTTTATAAACCCTGCTACTCTTCATGTAAAACATGTTCAAACTCAGGAACTTCAGAAGATAATAATTGTGATAGTTGTGAAGAAGGATATTCACCACAAATTTCAAAAACTACAAATTGTGTTTTAGATTGTAATAAATATTTTTATATCGATAGTTTAGAATCTAATAAATATACTTGTCATAATGAAGATGAATGTCCAAACCTCTATCCTTTATTAGCAGGAATTCAATGTGTAAAATCTTGTCAAGATGATAATGATTGTAATTTGTGTAAAGAAAAAATTTTATATGAATATAATGGTGAATGTATAGAAAATTGTCCAAATGAATATCAAGTAAGTTCTAATGGAAAAAAATGTGAAAAAATTATGATTCTAGATGATAATAAATGTAATTTTGAAAGATCAACAATTGAAGTTTCAGTTAATAATCTTGATAATAATATTGATGGATTTGCTCAAAATTATGCAACTGAAAATTATTTAATTAAAAATAGTGTAAGTATAATAAATCACATTGATTCATTGTATTCAATTCAAATATTTAAAAATGAAATATGCTTAAATGAAGAATCTTCAATTTCAAAAATTGATTTGGGAAATTGTCCTACTATTTTAAAAGGGAAATTAAATTTAGAAGAAATAATAATTTTAAAAGCAGATGTTCAGAAAACACAAAACAATCAACAAAAAACAGTAATAACATATGCATTTTATTCTCCTTTAGGAGAAAGATTAAATGTGAGTTTATGTTCAGAAGAAAAAATAACAGTAACTATACCATTAACAGAAGAAAATGGAGGTGATATAGAATTAGCAAAAGAAATGGCACAACAAGGAATTGATGTATATAATATTAATGATCCATTTTTTAATGATATTTGTTACCCTTTTACTTCAAAAGAAGGTGAAGATGTTTCATTAAATGATAGAGTTCAAAATTATTATCAAAATGTTAGTTTATGTGAAAATGATTGTGAATATAAAGGTGTTAATTATGATAATGGAAATGGAGAAGTTGAATGTGAATGTACAGTTAAAAGTACATTTTTAGATAATTTTGATAATGAAATTACAGGAGAAATTTTCGAATTGGTTTCTTCTGCTCAATTTAAAATTTTTCAATGTTATAAAAATGTTTTCAATAAAAATTATTGTAAAAGTAATTTAGGTTTGTGGATTTTTTTTGTTTTTGGTGTTTTTAAATTAATTTTAATTTCATTATATATGAAAATTGGTTTAACAAAAATTAATAGTTATTTAATGAGAAGAATTAAGACTAATTATCCTCCTGATGAAGAAGGAGATAATAATAAAAATAATAAAATTAATAATGAAGAACATAAAGAGGCTAATCCTCCAAAAAAAAATGAACAATATTCTCCAGAACAAGATTTTGTAATATATGATTTAGGAACAAATTCAAGAAAAAATAATAATGATATCAATTATGAAATTTCACAAAATTATATGAATAACAGTTATTCAAATTATAGCCCAAAACAATATATGGATCTAACAAAATATGATAATTTGAAAACAATAAATATCAATCAAAAAAAGAATTCCTATTATAATGATAATATTCCTATAGGAACTTCAGATTCATTAAGAGAAATAACAAATAAAAAGAATATACAAAAAATAAATCAAAATATAGATATTGATTTTAATATGCCAGACCCTAAAAATTTTCAAAATCAAAACCAAACAATAACAAACACAAACGAAATTTCAGTTTTTAAAAAACATCCAGAAATATTACCAAAACTACAAAGACAAAATACAATAATTTTAGAAGAAAATGTGACAAAAAAAATTAAAAAAAAATATACAAAAAGATTTTTAGTAGAAAAAGATAATGATGATAATATGTTTGATGAAGACGAATTAAATGGAATGAGTGTTGAAGATGCAAGAGAATATGATAAAAGAACATTTTGTGAATTTTTTTGGGAACAATTAATAAAAAAACAAGATATATTAAATTTAATTTTTGATGATGATCCTTATCAAAATGTTCATATAAGATGGATAATATTTATTTTTGAAATTGAATTATATTTTTTTATAAGTGCTCTTTTTTATATTGAAAGTTTAATAGCAAAAAATATACATAAACCAAAAAGTAATTCATTAATAGAAATATTGGTTAATGAAATTGAGAGATTAATATATTCTGAAATTATCAGTATTGTTGTTGATATGTTAACAAAATGTTTAACAGAACCAATTAAAAGATTAAAATTATTAAATGATACTGAAAAATATCAAGAAAGATATATTGAACAAGTTTCAAAAATAACAAAAGATATGAAAATAATGCATATTACATTTATTATTGTTGATGTTGTTTTTTATTTTATTTTTTGGTATTATGTTTCTGCCTTTAGTGCTGTTAAGATTAATTCAAGAAGAAATTGGTTAGAAGGATGTTTAATTACTTTTTCTATTATTCAATTTTTCTCATTTTTCATTTGTTTTCTTTCTGCTAGTTTCAGATATATTGGGTTAAGATGTAGTTGTCTGGGTTTTTTATATGGAATTGGTCAATTCCTTATTTAGGTATTTTTATTGTTTATAAATATATATAATTTCTTTTTTTTATTTAGAAAAAATAAATTTAAGGAAAAAACATATCACCCTTTTTTATTCATTTTAAATGGAATAATAATATGGAAATATAGAATATTATTTTTGTAAATTATCCTAAATATATAAATTTTTTATATATTATTTCCATTGAATATAGAAATAATAGAATTAATCCTTCTTTTATTTAAGAATTCAAGAAACATTAAAAAATTACAATTTTAAACATGCCACACCATTAAAAGGATATAATCATTTAATTTCATCGTAATTTATATTTTAAATCTTGTTTACAAAGAAAAATAGTCACTGAGGTGCTTTTCTCTTCTTTGTTATATTCATTTTTATTTCCAACTTTATTAATAACATAAAAAATATTATTTGTATTTGTCATTTAATAATTCCTTATTCTTAAAATTGATATTCCCAAAAAATGCAATAAAATTAAATCCTAAATATCTTTTTTTCAACAATATACCCTCTTATGGTATAATAGATATATTTTTTTAGAAAAAAGTTTTTATGTAAAATAGAATTTTTAGTAAGTATTTTTTTTCCCTAAAAAATAATTTTTTTTATTACAATTAATCTATAAATGAATTTAATTTAGATTATTTTATGAAAATTAGTAATATTACTGAATTTGTATTATTAGAAATTATTTTAAATTCTTTCAATTTACAATTAATTTTTTTGAAAAAAGAATTAAAAAACATTAATTATATCAATTAATTCATTCTATAAAAGATAATTTATCTCAAAAAGCAAAAGCTCCTTATTCTTTCAATAAACATTGTTAAAAATATTGCAAATTAAAGTGTAAATGAATAAACATTAAATTATTATTTTTCTAGTAAAAAATTTTCTTCAGTCCTTTCAAAGTCTTTACTTGATTCTAATTTTAAAATAAAACATGAGTATAAAAGATTTACTAGATGAAAGAACGTTTTATTAATAAGGTGATATTTATTTTTATATTATTTATTATTTATATAGAATTCTTGTTTTTTCGACGTTCATTTTCAATATTATGCTTATTTCCATATTCAATTATTTGATTTTATCAAAGAAAAATTATTTAAAAATTTTTAAATAATAATATATTTATAAATAAATAAAATTATATTTATAAATAAATAAAATTATTATTTCAATATATAATTAAAAAATATAAAAGATTTTAATCACATTGATTTAAATTTATTTCTTCTAAATTTTCAAAATCACTATATCCACTATATTTACTTTCTGACAATATTTTATTTATATTTCGTGAATTTTTTTTATTAAGAAGTTTGATGCTATTCTTACTTAAACTTTGTGAATTATTCTTACTAATATTTTTAGAATTATAATCATAATTATCTTCATAATTTTTTTTACTTATACTTTTTGAATTAGATTTACTTAAACTTTTACTTTTACTTTCAATAACAATTTCTTCTGGAATATTTCTTTTACTATCAATTTCCACATTATCTGCTTTTTTCGATAATTTAGAGTCTATTAATTTATTATCATTGAAATAACTATTAAAATGAAAAGAAGGTTTTGGAATCATTTTTTTCATTTTTATCATTGGTAAACTTTGGTGAATTAAATAATTTTCAGAAGCTTCTTTTTCTAATTGCTTTAAAACATTATCTTTTGTAAATGGAATTGTTTTTGATATTAATTTATCTTCTTCAATTTGATTTTCAATTAATTTTATATCATTTTCTAATTTCATTTTTTCTTTTAATAATCTTTCCTTTTTCTTTTGATTCATTTCAATTTCTTTTTGAAAAATTTTTTTATTTAATTCTAATTCATTTTTTTGAATATTATATTTTTCTTCTAATTCTTTCCTACTATTTTTTTTTGAAATAGGTCTTGAATTAATAATATTTTCTAAATTTTTAATTTTTATCTCATTATTTTCAATTAATTCTTTATTTTTAACATTATGTGAATGTAAATTATTAAATTTTTTTGAAATTCTTTCAAAATCACTTTTAATAATATTATTATCGGAATTATTATTAATAGGAGAAGATGGGTTTTGTTTTAAAAGTAAAGGAGGCAAATTATCTGCTTTTATTAAGTTTATTTTATATTTATTATTTAATTCTTCATAATAATCAATATTTGAATTTATTGATAATAATTTTTGTAATGATAAAAATTTTGAGTCTATTGAATTTGAATATAAATATGAGATTTTTTTATGAAATTCAAACAAAAGTTTTTTATCTGATTTTTCCTGTTCAGATTCCTCTGGAAGAAATTTTATTATTTTACATAATATATTTAAAAGTTCTTTATTATTTTCTATTATATTTTTTGGTGACAAAATATTTTTTTTTATATTTATTATTTGATGTAGATCTTGACTTAAACCAAAAACATCTAATATTGGTTTTTCTGAAGAATAAGAAAATGTTTTTTTTGATTTAATTGAATTAACATTTGAATTTTCTATATTCTCAAAATTCATTATATTTTTTGGATTTACAAACTCTTTATTTAAATTAATGATTTTAAAAGTTTTTTGTGTTGAATTTCTTTTAACTGTTAAATTTTTTACTAGTTCTTCTGCATCTTTACTTAAAATTATATTACTGTTAGAATTATTATTTGTGATATTTGATAAAATTTTAAGAGATTTTTCTTCAATATTATTTTCTTCTTTTTTTGTATTATTATCACCTAATATTCTGCTTATTATACTTTCTATTTTTGATGAATCAATTTCTTGTTTATTAATATTTTTTTCTTCTTCTTTTTCTTTTTTTATATTATTTTCTTCTAATTTTGAATTAGTTTCAAAGTCATTATAATATATATAATCTACTTCAGATGAATCTGTTATTGTTTTTTTTGGTATTACTTTATTTTCTTTTATTTCTTTTTCTTCTTTTATAATATTAAGAAAAGAATTTTGATTGTTGTTTATATTTTTATTTTCTTTATCTTCATAGTTTTTTTCTTTACTTTCTTTTTTCATTTCGATACTTTTTTCATCAAATATTTTAGAATTATCTTTTTGTTCACTTTCTAAAGTTTTTATTTTATTATTATTTTCATTCATCTCCTTATTTTCTATATTTTTGTCAGAATTAATTTCATTTTCATTTTTATTGCCCCCAATATTATTTAATGTTAAATTTATTTCCTTTTCTTTTTTAATTTCTGAATTTTTTTTTGATTTATTTTCTGGATTTTTGTTTTCTGTGTTTATTTCAAAATTATTTTGATTATTATTGTTTTCTAAATTAAATTCATTAAATCCATTATTTTTATTTTGTTCATCATTTTCATTTTTTATTTCATATTTATTTAGATTCATTTTATTACTTTTCTCATCTAATTGTAATTCAATATTTTCAGTCTCTGTTTTTTCATTTGAAATTTCTTGAATTGTATTATTTTTATATTTATCATTTTCTTTATTAATATTATTATTTTCAGTTTGACTTATATTATCAATTAAATTTTTTTTTTTTTCTTCAATTATTTCTTCTTCTTTTTTTTCATTATCATCCTCATTTAAAAGTTTTGATACATCATTACTTTTTATTTCTGACACTGTTATTTTATCTTCATCAAGCCAATTGGGATTATTATTTTTATCTTCTTTGTTATTTATATTTTTTTCTATTTCATTATTAATTTTAATTATTATAGAATTGTGGATTGGAGAATTTGTATCCATTGAATCTTCAAAATTATTAAAGTCATTATATTCTTCATCCTCTTTTTCCATTTAATTTAAAAATATAATTAAAAATATAAAATCATTCCATATTATTTATTATCTCAGTAAAAAATTAATATAATATAAGAATGCAAAATTTATATAATTTTATTTAATAAATTTTATTAAGATTAAAATAAATATATATTAGGAAATTATCCTTTTAATTCTATTTTCATATTTATATTTATTTAAATAATCAAATAAGATAAATTAATTAAATATTTTTTCACTTTTATATTATTTTGAAAAAAGTTCCATAATGAAACTTTGATTTCAAATTAAAAAATGAAATAAGATATTTCAAATAAATGAATAAAAATCAATTTCTGATTAATTTTAGTATCAATATAATTTTTTATTAAGAATATTATTTTTTTAAAATATTTATAAATAAACTTATCAAATGAAAGAGAACAAAATCATATGCAAGATATCCTTTTGTTAAAGATATTGATATTGAATAAAGAAATCTAAAAAAACTAATTTATTAATCTTTATTTAATTTTGAATATTTTTTCTAAAACAAAATGAATTTCACAATACAATATTTGTAAATAATTTAAGAAAAATACTTCGATCACTGAATATGAAATATTTTTTTAATAACAATTAAATTCAAAAGACATCCATAAATTTAAGAATATCATCTGATATAATAATTATTTCTAACAATTATTATACAAATATTTTATAGATATAAGTCTAAACTATTTAATCAAATATTTAATAACTATCAATTAGTTTGTTATATTTAATAATTAAAAATAATAATTATTAGAAACATTTTTATCAAAATTTATGAATTATGAATATTGAAAATCCTTTTAAAATTGAATCCATTAATTTTTACTTTTTTTTTGAATAAATATATTATCAAAATAATCAAGAAAAGAAAAAAAATAATGAATTCAAAACTAGATTCATCACAAGAAATTCCAATTTGAAACACTATTATTTTTTGACAATTCGCTGCAAAGTTATAACAATATATTGTTCCTTCTTCATAATTATTAGAGTAAGATAAATTATTAATCAAAGAATCGCACAATTTTCTAGAATCAATAATATTTAAATCTCCAAATTTATATTCAATTAAATAAATATATCCTTGGTTTGAACCAATCAAAACCTTGCCATCTTTTAATCCTAATAAACATTCAGTATATTAAAATCAGGCAAAAAATAATTCTTATGAATAATTTCATTAAGATTTACTAATACAAAAAATCTAAAAAAATTAGAAAGAGCCCAAATTACTTTATCGCCATGGATAAAATCAATAAAGCCATTATAACCTAATTCACTAGATTTAACTAATTTTCTGATATCATTAGACAATAAAAATTTAGCATATCCATTCAAATTATAAAATTTAATACCTTTGTTATTACTTACTATTAATAAGCTTTTATCACCTCCATAATTAGAATATATTAAAGATTGATATACTAAACCTCATTATCTTTTGTAATAACTAAACTATTATCTCCATTTTTTGCCTTTTCAAAATTTAATATATTTATATTATTGCTTTTTTGAAAATTATAAACAGCTGCATATCTATTTGTATGATCATAATATATTCTTAAACTATCATAACACAATCCTAAATTATTAAATTTTATTTCCCCTAAATAATTTAAATTATAAAAGGTTTTTTCTCCAGCTTCTTCAAATAAATATATTTTACAATCTTTCGTTAAAAATAAAGTATAAAAACTAAAAACTGTATTTGTGTACAATAAAGGCTTTCTATAAAGTTTTGGAGGTAAAGTTGTTTCTTTTTGTTTATTAAGATTATAGACATTTGTATAATATTTCCATATAAAATAAACATTTTTATAGGTAATTATAGGTTTTTCGTTTCCTCTTTCACCTGAGTTATAAAGTATTCTTATTTGACTTAAATTTTTTGGTTGACTCCATCCTTCTGAATCAACTAATGAATTTATTAATAAAATATTTATGGAAAAGAAGAAATAATTGAGTGATTTCATTTTTCAATATTTTATTATTCATTATTATTATATATTCATATTTTTCCAGAAATAATTAAACAATTTTGTAATAATAGTTAAAATATTTTTGAAAATTAGCAATTATTATTTTATGAAAAAGAAATTGGGGATTGGGCCCAATCCCCAATAAATAATTTTGAAATTTTTGAATTCATTTTTTAATCAAAAATTTATAAATATTTATTCCTATATGAAAGAAATATTTAGAAATATTTCTGTGAATATCTATTTTTAAAGCAAATCAATTCTTCTAATCTATCTTATTTAAGAATACTTCAAAATTTGTTTCTTCGTTTTTGAATTTATTTTTAAGTTTTTGAATATTTCATTTTTAATTTCTTGGATTTGAGAAATTTCTTTTATTCAAGTTTTAAATAGTTTTTTTTATTTGTTTTTTCATTTTTTCATTGTTTTCTTCAGATTTAATTATTTTGTTTTTGAGTTTTGTTCTTTTTTGAATAATTCTAATTATTTAAAATATAATTTAATTTTTGAATCTATTTTTGGTTACTTATCTGAATTCATTTATAAAGATAATTTTGTTCTCATAAATTTTTATTTTAATTTTTATTTTGTTATTCAATCCGAATTTATGGTAATTGTATATTCTACATTTATAAAATAATTATCAACATTCCTTTATAGATTGTTGTATATTAAATTTTCTTCTTCATTATTTTAAATTGTTAAAATATATTAGTTTTTCCTTTTAAAATCTCTAAATCTTGAACAAATCAAATTTTTATCAGTATAAATATAAAATTAATTCTTTGGAATTAACAAATAAATTTTCCATAATCATTAAAAGTCTTTCTTTTTAATAATTAAAATATAATAAAGAAATATATTTACTTTCATTAATCAAGGAACAGAAAATTAAATATGAAGAGAATTATATGTTTTTTGTTAAAAAATTCAAAATATTTTGTCCACTATATACATATAACTTCTTTGTTGTTCATAATTAATTAATAACAATTATTTTATATTTTCGCAAAAAAAAAATATAAACAATAAAATAAAAAAAAACTCATAATTGGATTCTTTCAATTTATAAAAATATTTTTTATTGTATATCCTCGAGAAACAAATTTAATAATTTAAAATTTCCGTTACAATTGGAATTTATAAAATATCATTTATTTTTTGTTGGTTTATAAAAGAGAATTGATAAATATAGTATAATATAGATTCTCTTAATTCAGATAAACTTAATTATTTTACACTAAGTTAATATGATTTAAGATTTTATATTATTGATTATTATATTATAATTAATATTTATTGGAAATCAAAAATTAAAATTATTTAATGTTGAAAGAATTTTCAATTCTATTCTCATTGTTACTTATATTTACAATTCAATCATATCCAGTATATAAATTAGATAAAATGTTTTTCTTTGATCCAGTAACACTGAAGACATGTAATGAAACTGATTATTGGACTCCCTTTAATCAAAAAACAACATGTTATAGATTTGTTAATTTAGAAAAAGAAGATAAAAACGATAAAAGTAAAATAAGAGTAATGCTAGATCATAACATTGCTTTAAGTACTTTTTCAGATTATGAACAAGTTCTTAAATCTTCAACTTCAAATTGGAAAGATGTTGAAGTAACTATTCTTGATAATGCACTTATTGATGGAATAATGGGTTATAAATCAATAACTTTAAAAGAAACTGCAAAACCAAAACAAAATATTGGCAATTATTATATGAATTCATTTTATATTGATAATGGAAAAGAAATAAATGAAAAAGGTTATTGGTTAAAAAAACAGTTTGATAATAATAATGCATATACAATAGATAGAAATGGTCATAAATCTATTATTAATAAAAAGGAAAAAAGAGGAATTAGACCAGTAATAAATATTTTAAAAAATAAATTAAATCCAATTTCCAAAGAAGTAAATATAGGTACTGTAATAAAGCAATTATCTAAAGTAGTAAAATATCCATATGAAAATAAAAAATATGGTAATAAAAAATTACTATATAAACAATTACAAGGATTTACCTTTACTAATGATAAACTTGTATTTTACGCAAGTAATAATAATCAACCAGAGTATGGAATATTGTATTCATATTATACTAATGATTTTAACAAACATTATAAAACAGAATTTGGAAAAACAGGTCATGGAAATGGAATGACATTTAATAATAAAACAAATAAATTTTACGTTGTTGGACCAAGTGGATATAAAGAAATATATCAATATGATGCAAAAACTTTTAAACATGATGGAACAATAAAAATATCTAATTCAGTTCCTACTTTTACAGCAATTGGATATGACTATAAAAATGATTATTTTGTTGGGTATTGTGGTCAAAAAATATTTTTTGTTAATAGTAAAACTTTCAAAAAAGTTTATCAATTTGATGTTAATTTCTTTCATACTTCTCAAGATTTAGAATATTATGATGGTTATGTTTTTATGATTACTTCTGAATTAGGTATCTGTCAATATCAAGCTTATAGTTTTTATAAAAGAGGTTCTAATATGATTTATATTTATAATGCTAAATTTAGAAATGGAGTTCCTTCTAAAAATTTTGGAAGATTAGTTGGAAAATTATATATGGAGGGGAGAGGAGAATTAGAGAGTATTTCTTTTCATAATAAAAAGATTTATCTTGGTTTTGCCACTCAACATACCGATAAAAAATATGCTTACACTTTTAATGGAATGGATTATAAAAATTTTATTAGTTTAACAAAGAAATTGGCTAAAAAAGAAAAATCTTATTTTTTTAATTTTTAAATATTTTATTATTTTAAAATTAGTTAGTTAAAAAAACCTTTCTTTTCTTATTATTTGTTAATGATTTTAAAACAATAATTTAACAAACTTTGTTTATTTCATTTAAGTAAACACTTAAATTGAAATAGGAATATTTTTTCATTCTCAAACATAACCTAAAAAAACTTACACAAATGTACAAAAATGAGATACAATAAGTAGTGTTCTTATAGTAACAAGTTATGATAAAGAAAAAGAATATGAAAGAAAAGGACAAAAAAGATCATTAATTGATAAAAAAAATAATAAAAACCCTATGGAAGAATAAAATTATTATATTATTCCTTTGATTAATATACTTTCAACAAATAATCAAAATAACAAAGAAATAGAAGAAAAATATAAATTATTTTAGAAAAAAGTATCTAAAAATCTTATTCAAAGAATTATATAAACAATCATAGATAAAAAATTGGCGTTAATAGAGCAGATATATATAATAAAAAAAACATTAATTATAAATTTATTGATGATTTTTTATTTAATTAAATTAGGGATAAACTTTATTTTTAAAAATAAATGATTGTAATTTTTTAACACAAAATATATTTATTCAATGTTATAGCAAAAATCTTATTATATATATCATTAATTAGCATTAAAATATTTAGATTAATTTATCATCTAAAACTCAATTTTCTCAGAATAGCTCCATAATGTTATTTTTCCATGTATATCATAAGAAAGCACTAAATCATTATTTAACTCTAGAAAACCATTAATGGTTTCCTCATATTTAATGCTTTGTATCATATCGTAATTGTTAATATTAAATATCATGATATTTCTACCTCCTATTAAAATATATTTTTTTTTTAAAACAGAAATTGAATGACAAATATCCTTGAAATCAATCAAATGAATAATATCTTTTGAAGAAATTGAAATAATTATAATATTATTTTTTTTTTTTCCTCCTCCAACAATAATTCTATCTTCATCTAACTTGCAAATAGCATTTTGATATGAACATTTAGCTTCTTTAATTTGAAATATTATAGAAAAGTCTTGTTTTATTAATTCTGAATCACAATCTTTTAAATTCCAAAATTTTGTTCCTTCCGATGAGTCACCTGTTGAAACTAATATATTTTTATCTTCCAATATAATTCCACCTGTCAATGTGCTATTGTGAATTAAATAAAATACTATTTTAAAATCTTCTTCTTTTTTTTCTAACAATAGAATTTCACCACTATAAAGAAATACTATTAAATTATTTTTTTTAGTATATATAATTTCAACTATTTTATTATTTATGTTTTTTGTTTTTTTATCACTTACTTTTTCTAACATTTTTTCAATGTTAATTATTTTGGATTTAAATTTTTTGTTTTTATTACTTTTTGATTCTATTTTGTCATATTCCCACATTTGAATTGAATTTTGAGTAAAAGTAAAAAAATTATTTTCATTTATTACACTTAAACCATAAAAAAATGTATTTTCAAAAACCTCAACCTGAGTGTTTTCTTTGATTTTGTTAATTTTAGATAAATAAATATGATCACTGGTATAAATTATTTGACTTTTTCCAAGAATATCCATTTTTGTAATCGATTGATTTGTTTCAATTTTTTTATATTCAGTTAAGTTTACATAATCAAAATTTCGATTAAAACTTTCCATTTTTTTAACCTCCAATTCCAATTCTTCTATTTTTTTTTCTATTTCATTAATTTTATTTTTATTTTTTTGATTATTATCCGGAGTTTGATAATTCAAAAATTTACTTTTATTTTCCAAATCTTTTATTCTGTTTTCAAGAATAAATAAATAATAATTAAATATTTGATAAATATCTTCATGTTCAATTTTGTCTTTTTCAAGTATTATTTCTTTTTTTCTTTTTTGAGACTTTAAAATTTCATCATTGTAATTGTATGTTAGATTTCCATTATCAAATAAATTGAATTTAATTTCATTTTCAGAAATTAGAACCTCAGTTTTTCCCCTTCCAGACAAAGCATTGATAATTTCAATTCTAACATTTTGATTGAAAAAAAAGTGATTTGAATCTAAAAGTATTATTTTTTTATATTTTATTAATGTAAAAAGATTAATTAAAGAACATTCTATTTTTTCATCATTTATTTTTTCTAAAGATAAAATCCAAGTTTTATTTTCCAAACTTACATATCTTATTTCTTTTTTAAAAAGTTTTCTAAGTAGATTGTTAAATTTGTGATAAAATGATGGCATCAATAAAATAGTTAATAATTTTTTTCATTTTTAATTTATATTTTTTTTAAAATATTTAGCCTTAATTTTTTTAATCTCTATTGGAATTTATAAATTTCTTCTTTCATAATTTTAATAAAATTGTAATAATATTTAAGGGAAAATTATAAATTATAAAAATCAGTCTTTGGTTTTAAAAGTTAAAATGTTATTATCTTTAAAAACTTACTGTGACTTTAATTAAAATCTTTTAATTTTGATACACTGATTTTTATTTGACAAAAACTGTTTATATTTAATGAATGTTCTAAACTTTTTGTATTAAATTTTAAATAAAAAAGCAATTAAAGAAAAAGAAAAATTTGATGATATAAATTCAATACAGAAAACAATATTTTTAAAAAGAAATTTCAATAATATTATTCATTCTTCTTAAAAATAACATTTAATGTTTTCATGTTATTATATTATTTCCCAATTATATCCTTGAAATTCTTAGTTATCAACATTGATAATATTAGAAAAAACCTAAATACAAGTAATTTGAACCAAATAAAAAGTTGGTTGAAATTATATATATATGAATTTACCAGAAAAAAATTGAAAAAAAATATATAAATAACTAAAAATCACAGTTTTATTTTTTATTAGTTTCCATTGCTTGTAAATAATTTGAATGGTTTATATTTTTTGGCAATTTAAAAATTAAGGGAATTTAAATCATTTTTTTTAAATTTTTACAAATAATGAAATCAGGTATATTGAAAATATTTATAAAAACTAAATTTATTAAATTCTTAAAATTATTTTCTTAACTCAATATTACTCTTTTATTCATTAAATTATTTAAATTCTATTTATTATTTTTTTATTAGGATTTTAAATCAAAATAAATGAGATTTTTAAAAACATTCAAGAAAATAAACAAATTATCAAAATGAAAAATTATATTTGTTAAAATTAACTCAAAAATATTGAATTTAATTTAAGCTTTAAATATTATAATTTGAAAGAACATTAAAATCAAATATTTAAATAAAGAAAATAATATTTAAAATAATATTTTTTAATATAAATATTTTTTTAATTTTTTATCTGAATAAATTCTAACCGTAAATTTTATTAGCTAACCGTAAAAATTATAATTTTTAAAAATAATTAAAGGAAAAAAAAATAGTAAAAAAAACAAAGTAAATCTCAAACAAATCAAAAACAAAAAAAGTAAGAATAAACCAAAAATAAAAAAAAAGAAAAATTAAAAAAGTAAAAAGATTTTTAAATTAAATTAAAAAAAATCTAATCAAAAAATCTCTAACTTAGATTTTTTTAGTCATAATATTATAAAATTCTTCAAATGAAACTTTACCATCTCTATCAGTATCAGCTCTAGTAATCATTTCATTTAATTCATCATCACTTAAATTTTCATTTAATTCTTTAACAACTCTTTTTAAATGTTTAATTTCAATTTTATCAGCATCATCATCTCCAAGGAATAAATCGAAAACTTTTTGTAAATCTTCTCTAGTATCTTTATCACTCATTTTAGCAGTCATCATATCAATGAATTCATCAAAATCAATATCTCCAGAACCATTTTTATCAATATCAGCTAACATATTTTGTAAAGTTTGATTTTTTGCATCAATTCCTAAATTTTGAAGAGCTTGTTTTAATTCATTTGTATCAATTTGACCTGATTTGTCGCTATCAAATAAATCAAATGCTTCTTTTATTTCTATTACTTCATCTGCTGTTAATCCATTTTTTTCATAATTTTTTGGGTCAAATCCACCTGATGATGTCTTTGTTACTGTGGTTTTTGTTACTGTTGTTTTCTTTACTCTACTCATTTCTTTTATATATTTTATTTTTTTGTCTATGGGGATTTATATGGAGGAGAATTTTTTAATTTTTATTTTTTAATTTTTATTTTTTTTTTTTTATTTTTTTTTTTATTTTTTTATCATCTTCTATTATAAATTATAATGCCTTATAATTAAAATTATTAACCATGGAAAAAATTTTTATATTTCCAGAAGAATATTTACAAATGATATGAAATATAATCTATTATATATTAAATTATAATAAAAAATTTTATTGTTAAATTAATTTATCAAATTATATTTTATATTTCCACTCTCTTTTAAAAGAATATACATATTTAAACAGTAGATGAAAGATTTAATCTTTTTCCTTATAAACCTTTTTTTATTTTCATATATATTGTAATATATTAATTATTTGATATCTATGGAAGAATATAAATCTTAACTTTTTTCATCATAAGAAAATAAAGAAATCAAAATTAAATATTGCAAAAATATAAACTTTATATTAGGATATGAAAATTTAAAATAATTATTTAATTCATGAATTGCCATTAAATTTCATCTTTAAACTTTGAAAAACAATTGATTATAATATTTATAAAAATATATGATAAAATAAAACAATAAAATGAAAAATTTCAAATTTGGGAAAAATGTAGAAATTATGATTTTTTTTATATAATTTTAATAATATAGATACATAAGAAAGTAATAATTTAATTTATATTCAAAAATGAAAAAGAGTCAAAAAAACGAAATATTAAGAATCAAAAAAATGAAAAAAAATTGAATGATGAAAATAACATTGAAGATAGTAAGTATAATTGATTTAAAAAATAAGAAATCAGTATATTATCATCAAAAGAAAAAAATTTTCAAGATTTTTCACGATTTTAAAGGATTGAATATTTTGAAAAAGCAGTCATATTTTTCAATTAAAATTTATATAAATTTTGTTTTGTGGTAAATATTAATGATACAAATTAATTGAAGTCTTTATAAATCACTTTTTATAATATTTTTTTTGAAATAAGTCTTTATGTATTAAATGTAAAAAATTTATGTATTAATTGTAAATCTAAACATGGATTTCATGATTTAATTATTTATCTAAATGTAATTATAATAAAGAATCAAAAGATAAATTAGAAGAAGAATAAATAATAAATAACACAATATTTTTTAAATTAAATTAGAATAAAAATGAATTGTGAAAGTAAATACTTTTTTAAATAAAAAATCATAATAATTGTCACTCAATATTGAAATATTAAATAATAGAAATGAAATATTATGTCCAAGGAAGAAATATTTTTTTAGCAAAAATAAAAATTTTTAGACTCCATCAAAAAAATATATAATTCCAGATAATTTAAATAATAATCAAACACAAAAATTTATAATGAAGGAATGTAATTTTTAAAAAATTTCAATTTTATAAATGAGGAAATTTTTGTTAATTTTTAGGAATAATCATAAATACATATTTCTCTATGAATGGAGTTAAGGATATTCTTTAAAAAACAATAGATTTTTGATATTTCTTTTCCTAATTCAAATTTTAACGAGACAAATAATTTGAACATTAATTGAATTTATATATTTGGATTGAAAAACTAAATTCACTACTCTATACCTTTAGTTATTTTTAAAGTCCAAAATAGTAATTTAATTATAATCCAATTTGAAGAATATATTTATGATAAATGATGTAAATTTTAATATTAAGTATTTTAAATCTAAAAATCAACTTTATTTTTGGTCTTTAATAAGTTTAATTTATATGGAAATAAACGAATATTTTTTATTGAGATATTAATAAAAAGTGTGTGAAATTCATGATTGCTATATTCCCTCAATTATTAAAATGAAAATGAAACTCTAATTACAAGTTTCTATGATACTATTAATTAAATTTAGAAAATAAATCAAACAATAATTGAAAGATTTATTTTTAATGGTTTTGGAAAAAATATAATTCTATTCTAATATGAATCAATAGAGAATTAACTCTTTAAACTATTAAATTAATTTTATCAAAGAGAAATATTAATTAATTAATTGAACGAATTTATATTTTGCATTAATTAAAAAGAAAAATTATGATAGAAGATTTTTTAATGAATAATATTTTATTCTATTTTTTTTGAATTATGATTAAAAAATTTTTTGAGAATAATTGAATGTCACAAATATAATCATATGAATTAAAATTAAAATATTTAATAAAAAAGAGTTAAATGATTAGTTTCATTAAAATCAAAATAAGAGATTTTAATACTAGAAATATGATTTTTATGTTTTCACTTTTTATGCTATACTTATAAATTACCATAAATATTTTTTTTTCAGCTTTATGTTAATTCATATTATAATTTCAATTTGATTAACCCAATATTTTTTATTTTATATATTTAATATTCCAAATAATAAAAAATTAAAAATAAATCATATTTATTATTGTTTTTAATATTTAAAAATTTTTCATAAATGATAATAATTAACTAAAAAAATTAATGTATGATTCAGGGTCAATGAAGATAATAATGATTTTAGGTGGACAATATTAAAATTATTTAAATAATGGATTAAGTTAAAAAATAATATTCATCATTTTCATCAAAATGCTTTAAAATATAATAACAATCATAAATATATTCTTCAATTGCCCCATTTCTTCCATTAATTTTTGATTTTCTTTTTCTATAAAAATAAATAACTTAAAAAATGGGATTCAATAATAATACCTCCACAATAATTAATCATTTCTTCCAATTTATCATGGTTAATAAAATTTTTTGAAATAAAAAAATATTTATTATAAAAAATATCATGTTTTAATCTCAAAATATATATTTATTTCATAATTAATATAAAGAAAACACAGTTTTTAACAAAGGTTGATAAATAATTTAATTTTTTTCTTTCTGAATAATCATTAGATTCAAAATTAAAAGGAAAAAGTTTTGTTTATTTTTATTAAATTATTTTCCATATGAAACACTTATTTAAATAAATTGAATAAATTAGATAATTTTGAAAATTAAAATTATTTAAAAACAATTTTCATTTACCTTTGAAAATTTATTGTTTTTAATAAAAAATAATAATTATATATTCTTTTTAATAAAAAATGATGGTTGTAATCTGTTTTTTTTTATTTTTTCTTTTTAATTATCAAAAGAGATTTTCTTTTCTTATTAAGCTTTTATTTCATAAAAATGAATGAAAGAAAAAAAAAATATTTATCAAATTTAACTTTTCGTGTAGTTTCATAAATTCACTTTCCTTTTTATTTTTGAAAATATCATTGAAACTTCTTCAAAGATTTTTTTTTTTTCATTTCCCTCTATAAATCATTTTAATATTCACAGTTTTAATATAAAAATTATTATTAAAATATTTTTTGTTTAAAATTAATCATTTTAATATAAGTATATAAAAAGTTAAGTTTTTTGGATTATGAAAGATATAACTTTTAGTAAGTATATGAAATATTTTTACTATTCAATTTTTTAGTAAAAAAAATAATAGCTAATAAAAAATTGACATATAATTTTTGAAAGTTCAAACAATGGTAAATGAATCTAATTTTCGATGTTTATTTTTGTTTTTGTTGAATTAAAAGGAAAATTTGGAGAATTAATGAAATTAAATAAAATATCAAAAAATAATGTTTTGAAAATAAATATGAAAAATGAAATATCAACTTTTTATAATAAAACAAAAATTTTAAAAAAAAGTTAATGTTTATGAATTTAATTGTTAATATTCTAAAAATAAATTTAAGAATATTATATCAGATTTTAGAAATTAATAGAAATAATTATTAGTTATTAAAACCTACATTTCTGTAAATAAGAGAGTAAATGGAAAAAAAAAAAAATTAACTTCATTATACTTTTAAAAAAGATAATTTAAATATATAATTACAAATTATGTATATTGAAATTTGATTTAGAGTAAGAAACAAAAAAAATCATAAATTATGGAAAATAAAATTATAATAATTTTAGCTGGAGTTTGTTTTGTGTTCGTGGTTTTATCAGTATTGTTCATAGCATTATATGCTACAAAAGATGATGATGAAGATGGAACAACAAAATTCGAAAAACAAGAAGAAAGTATAATATCATCAAGTGGAGAAAAAATTTATGGAATATAATATCTTCCAAAGAAAAAAAATTCAAACACAGTAATTTTATGTCATGGTTTCGGAGGAACACATGAAGATATGGTACCATATGCTGAATATTTAGCAAAATATGGTTATGTTACTTATGTTTTTGATTTTAGAGGAGGAAGTCCTAAAAGTAAAAGTGAAGGTTCAACAACAAAAATGACTCCTTTAACTGAGAAAAACGATTTAAGTGATGTTTATGAATATTTAATTAAACAAGATTATGTAAAAGCTGGAAAAGTTTATATAATAGGTAATAGTCAAGGTGGTTTTGTTTCTTCAATGTATGCAGCAGAAAATAAAGATAAAGTTGCAGGATTACTTCTTTTATTTCCAGCACTTGTAATTCCTGACAATGCGAGGGCTCAATATTCTGATAAAAATAGTATTCCTGATACTATTGATTTTATGGGAATGACTATTTCTAAAGAATATTATTTATCTATTTATGATATGAATGCATATACTTATCTTAAAGGTTATGATAAACAAGTTATTATTTTACATGGAATTGAAGATTCAATTGTTCCTTATACTTCTTCTGTCACTGCTTGTATTAATTATGGAACTACTTGTAGACTTATTTTATATGAAGGAGGTGAACATGGTTTAAATGAAGAGGTACCTAGGAAAAAATCTTTGCAAGATACTTTACATTTTTTTAATGATCTTATAGATGGTGTTTTTTAAGGGTTTTTATATATATTTTATTCTTATAAAAAAAATTCAAAATATTTTATAAAATTTATTTGTGTTTTATAAAGGTTTAAATTTTTTAAATAGAAATTAATTTTTTGAATTTATAATAAAATATACTTCCTATAATATTTTGATAAATTTGTTTCTTTAAATTTTTTTTTTGATGGAAATTTTAAAGTCTTTTTTCGATTTTACATTTTAATTATTAAAACAATCAGAATAAAGTATGAAAAATTAATTAAAAAGAATTTTTAAATAAATTTGAGAATTCTTTCTAAAAATTTGATATATATTTGTTTAACGATTATACAAATAATATAAGAATTAAAATCATAAAAGCAAAAAATATAAATATGTGTATATCAATATAAATATAATTAAAAAAATATTAAAAGGACATTATTTTATATATTGATTAATCAAGTTGATTTGAATATTAAGGAATTCGTTCTATTTGAAAATATAGGAAAATATAGGTTTAAAAATTTTATTAAAAAATTTGGGACATTTATTTTCTGATTTGAGAAAAGTTGAAATCAAAAATATATATATTTAAAATTTATAATAATAAATCTCAATTTGAATAATTTCTGTTAATTAATTTATATAAATGATAATTGAATTAAAAATTATTATATTAAAATGTGTTATCCAGTAAAATGTGAAAAATGTGGGAAAACAACATGGGCAGGATGTGGAAAGCATAAAGATATGGTAATGTCAAAAGTACCAGAAAAAGAAAGATGTACTTGTCCAAGAGAAGGTGATCCACTTCCTCCACAAGAAAAAGTTTCTGATGATTCTTCTCATAGTGGAAATATAATAGAAATTAAATCAATCGATCAATTTAATTCAATTGTTGGAGGAGATGATTTAGTTGTTGTTGATTTTTTTGCTTCTTGGTGTGCTCCTTGTAAAGCTATGGCTCCTGTTGTAAGAATATAATTTATTATATATAGTTTGCTAAAGTTTCTAAAGAAATTACTAATGTAAAATTTATTAAAGTTAATGGTGAAGATAATGAAGAATTAATTGAAAAATGTGATGTTTCAGCTTATCCTACTTTTGCTTTATATAAAAAAGGAGAACAACTTGACACTAAATCAGGAAAATTTGATGAAAAAACTTTAAAAGATTTTATTCTTTCAAAAATCTAAACATTTTAAAAAAATATTTATCTTTATAAAAAACCGTTTTAAATATTATAATAAATTAATTTCATAAATAAAAATTTTAAAAAGTTTAATTGAATTTAACCAATACTTTGATTATTATGCAAAGGATTCTCATTAGTATAAATTAAAATGAAAACAAAACATAATTATTAATTAATTAATATTAAAAATTATAAAATGTTTTTAAATTAATTACTATCAACTGTTAGTTAATTGTAAAAACCTTTCATAGATTCTATATATCTTCCTAAATATTAAAAATAAATATGGAATAGAATATTATGATTGTATATTCTATAAGTTAAATAAAGATATTTGGGAGTAATATGCTGATATATTATATAACAAAGGAAATAAACTGCTTTTTTATTATCATTCTCAGATAAATGGAAATTTTGAAATCTGAATAAAAGAGTAAAATTAAAATTTACAAAAAGAAAATTCACTCAAAAATTTTATAAAGAAAACCATAATAAGAATTAATTTCACAAATGAAAAAATGTTAGTGATGTAAAATAAAAGAAAATAAAAATCAATAAATAACAATGAAAGGAAAAATTAAAAAAAAATTTAAGGAATCTATAAATTTCTTTATTAAAAGAAAAAAATTATGAAAAAAAAAATCATTATAAATCATGTTTGTGTATTTGAATATAATTCAATACTTTATAAAATTTTTTAAGACCTAATGAATAGAGAGAGAAATAATTTTTTTTTGTTTACAAATTTTAAAATTTTTTTCAAAATAAATTTTAAAATAATTAAAAAATAAAAAATTTAAAAATTCTGTTGAAACTATTTATTTTATTGGGGATTGGGGATTGGGGATTGGGGATTG
>JAJJLU010000561.1:0-31489 GCA_023807065.1 Isotricha intestinalis | reverse complement strand
CCCCAATCCCCAATCCCCAATCCCCAATCCCCATAATCAAAAAATTAAGTTTTTTTAAAGGGTTTCTGTGTTTTATCTTATAAACAATTTTTTATTTTTATAAAAAAATAGAATTATTAAATTTATATAATGAAAAGATAAAATAATTTATCATTAAATGAAAAAATAGAAGAAGTATTAATTCCAAAGAGATTTCAATAAGAAAAAAAAATATTATATATTAATAAGAATAAAATAGAATTAATATTTCATAAAATCTTCAGAAATATTTTAATGATAAAATCTGATAGAGTTTAGTAATTATTTTTTATTTTATATTATTTAAAGAATATCTTTATTTATGGTAAAAATGGAAAATTATTATAATAAATGATATGATATCACAAGTATTAAAATAAATTGAAAAAATACTGTAACCCTCTTTCATATCCAAATTGTCTTATGATTAAACTCAAAATTTGATTTTAATAGTAATCTATATTCTAATTTAATTAAATAAGGTATTTTAATTAAAATATAATATACAAATCTAATCATTGTATTATATCAAAATATATAAAATTAATAAAAGAATTATTCTTTTATTTTCCATAAATTTATTTGAATTAACTTCTATAATAACTCCACTATCTCTAATAGTATTACACCCATCAGTTACATAAATTTGAAATTTTTTTTTATAAAAATATTTAAAATCATTTTCTTTAGGAAAACAAATTATAATATTGTTGTTGAAATCACAATCTTTAATCTCAATATATATATTATTATAAACAGCAGTTATTATACTTTCATTTTTTAAAATATTATCTTTAAATATTAAAGTGAAATTATTTTTGTCTTTTTTTCCAATTGAAATATATTGTTTTTTATTTGTTATTTTATTATTGATATAAGGTCCATAATTTCCTTTTGTACTAATAAAAGTAACATTTGGATCAATAATAACAGAATTATAATTTTGAATAAAAATTTGATCAGGAAAAGTTAATGGTTGATAAGTGTTATTGTTTAAAAAGCATTTAACAATCAAATAATTTTTACCACTTATTTTAGGAAAATTACAAGTAATATTAACATTTTCATTTTTTCCATTAATTAATTCAATATTAGTTTTAACAGATTGAACAGAAGGTGTACATGGAACACAAGAAACATTTAAATTAACTTGATAATATTTAGGAAGAATATTATCACAATAATTTAAAAAAGAAATATTATTAATATATAAAACATTATAACCAGAACAACCCACAATTTTAATTTTACTTTCAATTTGAGCTTCTTCTTCAAAAAATAAATCTTGAGAAACAGTAACTCTATTTCCAGAATAAGTGATATTATGTATTTCATCAAATTTAATAGTAACAGAAGTAAAAGTATTTTGAACATAACAACTTAAATTAAATTTAATATTTGAAATAATATCAAAAGGAAAATTACATTTGATAAAATTATTAGAAGCATCAAGAAAATTAATAAAATCTTCTTTAGGAAAAGAATTAGTTTCATTACAATTTTCACATAAAGTTAAAGCTTTAAATTTTGATGATGAAGATAAAGGAAGACAATAACCTTCTTCATTAAAATATATTTTATAAACTTTAAAACGAGGATAACAAGAATTAAAACTTTTAATTGAATTTATTGTTTTATTTATTATACTTTCATCAGGATAAATAATATTTACACTTCTATCAATTATTATTTCTTTTTGATTATTTGTTTTTTGAATAAAACATATTGTTGAATGAACTGTTCTTGAATCATTCATTATATCTTTTATTGTACAATTTATTATTACATTGTTTGATGATTCAAATAAAAAATTAAAATTCTCTTTTGTTGATAAATTATCTATTAAACAATTATGACATAGAAATCTTATTTCTATTTCTAATCCTTCTTCTAAATCACATATTCCATATCTTGTAAATAATATTCCTCTTATTTGCATTTGTGGAACTGAAAATTTTAATCTTTTAAATATTGTTATTAGGATTATTAAGATAATATTTTTTATTTTCATTTTTTTGTTTTTTCAATTTTTTTTTTTTTATTTATTTTTCTATTTACAATTCTGGTAAACAATTAAATTATTATTTATAATATTTATAGCATAATAAAAAAAATAAACTTTAATTGGAAAACAATTTAGGAAAATTGAAGAATTACAAAATTTATAATTAACTTAAATTAAATGTTATATAAATAAATATTTAATATTTTTTTAAAATTTTAACAAAATAATTAAAGATAATTTAATTAATTTAAAAACTTTATTTTTTCGAACTAAAAACAAGTAATCTAATTCTTTGTTGTAAAATAGGAATAATTTTCGCTTTAATTTCAACAGCAAATTTAATTTTATCAACTAAATCATCTTCTAAATTTTTAACATCAGGATTAATTTTTTCAGCCATGACTAAAATTTCTTTAATTTTATCTAAATTTAATTCATCAAGTAATTTTTGATTATTTAAATATTTTTCTAATTCTTTAGCATCATTATAATAATTCATAACTTCACTATTATTTTGAATAACAATACTTTTTTCAAATCTAATTTGTTCTTTAGGACTTAAAGGAATTAAATGACAAACAGGAAGAGATCTTTTAATATAATCTTTAATTTCTTTAATTTCATCTCCAGGATAAAACATTATTTCAATTAATACAAATCCAGGTAAACCATCTAAATGTCTATCACCACAATAACCTTCTTTTTTTTCACCAAAACTTTTCATTTTTTTTAATTCGGTTTCTTCATTATCTTTTCTTGCTAACATTCCAATTGGAAATTGCTTTATTTTACCATAATAATTTTTAAACTCTCCTTTTGCTATTTTAACATATCCATTTGGAGAAAATTTTATTTCTTGAAATGGAGGTTCATCTATAAAATCTATACTCATACAATAATATATTTTTATTAATTTATATTGTTTAAATATTAATTTATAAGTTAATCTTCTACCTGAAACATCTGTAGTGAATATTTTATGATTTAATATTTCTTCATTATTTTCTAAAAATTCAGAATCAATTGTAATTTCTTGACTGGTATCATTTAAATGAATATGTAATATATTTAATATATCTTTATTATATAAAGTAGTATAAACTTTAATTGGATCATTTGCAACTAAACCTGCTTTTTGACCATCACCAACATTAACTGATTCAAACATAATATATGATAATGATTGTTTATGTCGAACTGTTTTAATTAAATTATCTTTTATTTCTAGATCATATTGATTTATATCTACATTTGGAGGTTCTATTCTATAAGGTATTAACTCTTTATCTCTTGGATTATATATATCTGGTTGAAGTTGATATAAGATTTTTAAATAGTTTGAATTATCTTTTTCTTGATCTTTTTTTATTATGTCACTTTCCATTTTTGATAATATATATGATGTAGTAAATATATTTATTAAGGGAATTTCATTATAATAATTATTTTTTTGTTGCTCTTTTATATTTACTTTTATTCCATTTGGATCATATAATCTTATTGCTTTTATTACTCTATTTCTCATATCCAAATTGTGAATTATATAATTTGTATTTTCATATACTATTATTCTTTCTTTAAATAATGACATAAATCTGTTATATGTTTTTTCAAAATCTTCTTTTGATTCTAATTTCGATGAGTTATATTTAGAATTTATTTCTGTTATATAATTCCTTTTTTGATTCATTAACTCTACTTTTTTCTGATATATTAAATCATTTAATAAAAATACATTATTTGCGAATTCTTTTTCATTTCCCTTTATTTTAACTAAAGTATTATTATCTTTATTTTCTTTTGAATTTTGTTTTTTGTTAAATGGAATAAATTTACCCTTATCATCAGGAATGTTAATATAATTATATTCTTGATTATCTTTATAAGAAATACTTTTTGCAGGTTGATTGAAATCAATTAATCTTTCACCATTTGAAAAAAAGCAATACGCATATTCATAACCTTTTTCTAGATTAATTTTATAACAGAATTTTTCTTCATCAGTCGAATAATCTTTTTCCATTTCAGTCATATCCCAATTATTAAAATCTCCACTAATAAAAATATTGGTAAATAATGGATCAAAAGGAATATATTTGAATGTATAGTCTATTGTCTTTATTTCCAATTGATTTTTAATTTTTTCTTTTAAATCATTTAATTGTTTTATTAAATTTTCATCTTTTTTATTTTCTTTTGACCAAAATTTTGTTAATTCTTCTGTTTTTTTATTTTCAATTTCTAATTCTATTTTAGATAATTTTTCATTAAGTTGATTTTGTTCATTTTCGAGTTTAGATATTTTTGCAAATAAAGCATCAACTGAATCAGATTCCATTATTTTATAAATTTAAATTTTAATTAAAATTTTTTATCTACTTTTAATTCTATCTCCAAAAAATTTAATAAATATGAAAATTTCAAAAAAGGATAAAAATTACAAATATGGAGATTTAACTTATTCTCTAAACAATAATAAAAAATTAGTTAATATTCTTAAAAATAAAATTTTTAAAGGGTATACAGAAATAAAAAATTCAAAAATTTTTGACAGTAAAAAGCTAAAATTTATAAGATTTACTGATTATGAAACAAATATGCTAGAACCATTTAATGATAATTATAATCTTTATTATAAAAGAACTTTTTTATCAAAAATATATAAAAACAAAAAAATTAACCCTTTAACAATTACAAATTTTTCTTCTTCATCAAAAGAAATAATTCCAAAACTAAACATTAATATAACAAAAAATTCAAATGAAGATATTTTTATGACAAAATTACCTAAAAAAAAATATAATAGAATATTTTTAGATAAAAAAAGAGAAAATTTTAATAAAATATTTCCAGAATTAAATGAAGCAAAAATCTATTCTGATGTTCCTTTTTTATATGTTGAAAGAACTATTCAAAGACCAATAATTTCAAGAGATAAAATAATCTTAAGTGAAGGAAAAGAATATAGTCAATATGATGGATTAACAGAAAGTCAATTTTTATATAAAATTTCGCATAAAAATTTAACAGTTAATACAAGTATTAATTCTTTATCAAAGAATAAAGGCCTTAAAAAAGGTTTTATAAATAGGCAAATTAAAAGAGATGGTGTAAATAATCAAAATGAAATAAAAAATTTAAAAGATATTGGTATTCAAGTTACAAATTATAGTAAATCAGAAAAAAAAAATTTAAGTAATTATAACATGAAAGAAAGTTTAAATATAAGTATAAATTATAATGATAAAAGTAATTCAAATGAAAAAAAAGATTTAATTTTGAATACTAGTTTTAAAAATAATTTAAAAACTATTAATTCTGGAACAAATAATAAACAATTAATCATTGGAGGGAATAAAAAATTTTTAAAATTGAATGACATAAAAATGATTAATACAAGACTTTATACAAATCAATCTATAATTGATCATCAAAATTATCAAAAACATAAATTTAACATTATAAAAAAAATAATGGAAGGAAATTAGATATAAAATCAAATCCTTACAAAAATAAAAATAATTAAATTAAATTTGTTTAATTTAAACAATTATGAATTCAAAAATAGAAAATTTCCTTTTAATTAAAATATTTGTTAATATTAAAGAATATGAAAAAATAAATTTTCAAAGAAGAAACTTTCATTTCCTCAATTTAAGTTTCATTTTAATAAAATTTATATCAAAAAACATTTTTCAAATGAATTCATATAGAGTAAAATTAATGTGAATTCCAATATAAATTATTTTATTTCAAATCTCACATTTATTTGTTATAATAGAGTTTATAAAAAATAAATAAATTTTACAAATTTAAAATCTCTTAAATTATATTTCATCTTAAAATTACAAATTTATACCACTTTTCTGAGGACAATTAAGTTTTTCAATTAATGACATCGATTTTAATAATTATTTTCTTTTTTTTATTATTGTTTGAATTTCATAAATTGTTTTTACTTTTTAATTTTTTTCAATGAAAAACAAATTATTTTTAAAATTCTAAAATTATCATTTATATTTTTTAATATATTAATAAACATTTAAAAAAAAGAAGATATTCAAAAATATTTAATTACTCAAGATATTATAGAAACAATTCTAATTGAAAAAATAATAAATTTAATCTGTAATGACAATAATATAGTCAAAAAACTAAAGAAAAAGATTTTCATTTAAAACAATATAAATTATCAATTGATTATTGTTTTATAATTAAAATTTAAGTGAATAATGTTTAAATTTTTAATTTAAATTTATTTTAAAAAAAAGTATTTTTACAATTTTTGTTAATTATTTTCTTTTTATAATTATTATAAACAAAAATAAATATTTTATACATAATTTTTAAATAAAAATTTGAAATATATATAATTAAAGATGTTATCACCTAGTGAGTTGACAACTCTTTATAATATAATATCAGATGAAACAAAATCTTTTGAGAATATCTCAAATATATTTCAAAAAACTTATTCAAAATCCGAACAATTTAAAGTAGGAGTAACATTATGGTTTTTATTAAAAGACAATTTATTAAATTTATCACAGAGATTATCTTCATTTTACATTTTATATGACATGTATAGAAATGAAAAATTACAATCAATTCCATTCATTCCAATAGTTCTTCAAAGTTTAAATGAATCAAAAAATAAAATAGAACAGCAATTTTTAATAGATTTCATTCAAAATAAAATAGAATATTCAAAAACACCAATAAATACTTATATAGAAGACAATGAAAAAAATCAAAATATAATAATTCCAAATTTAGAAGATTATTGGAATAATTATAAAAAACAAACAGAAAAAATAAATAAAAGTATTAATGATTGGATGAGACCAATAATATATGATAAAAAAGAAAATAAACCTAATAAAATATTTAATTTAAATCAACTCACACCTATAGAAGTTTCTTTGAATTATTTCGAACCAAATTATATGAGTTATTATCCAAATATTAATTATCCTTTTTTTGAAGATGAACCTTTATGGATTATGCCAACTTTAAAACATAATTTTATTTATGATTTTAATTTAACTAAGGAAAAAGATTCTATTTCTTCTATTTTATTTAAACCTTTTAACAATAAATTAATTAGTAAAGAAGAAAATGATTTTGTTATGGAAATTCTGGAAAAAAATCCTAATATATTAAGTGAGATTAATTTTTCATTTGATAAATTTATGGAATTAATTGAAAAAAATGATAATTTTGCAACTACTATTTTTTTAAAAATCTCTAATTGTAATTTATTTCAAGAATATCTTAATACTTTTTTGAATTATAAATTTACTCAAAATTCAATGAAGGTTATTAGTAATATAATTGATAATACTTCTCTTCCAATTTCTTTTATTAATTCATATATAAAACATATTATAGAAAATTTTAAAGATGAAAATAAAAGTGACGAAAAAACAAAACTTGGAAGATATATTGCTTATTTTATTAATAAATTACTTGATAATAATATAATAAAAGTTAATGATATTCCAAAAGAAATTGAATATTTATATTCAATTAATATGGAAGAATTAGCTTCATTGAATAAAAAAATAATCGAATTAAATCAAAATAATAATAAATAAAATAAAATATAGTCTTTATTTATAAAAACTGAATATGAAAATACCATATCTTACTTTAGAAACAATAATTGTAAGAGTATTTAATTATTATCTTAGTAAGTAATTAAAACAATAAATCTTTATTTCAAAGTACTTTTTTATTTTAAATTTTAAATAATTAAATTGAATTTAATAAAGAAATTTCAAAACAATTCTCAAAATTTACTGATAATAAAAGAAGATATATTATATATAACAAAAAAATAAATTTCATTCAAATGAAGAAATTTTCAAGAATATAAATTATTTCAAGGTTTTTTTCAATTTATAAATAATTTTATTTCTTCTTTTTTTATTATAATTTTATATATAAAAATAAAAAATAAAATCAACAAAATTGTTTATCTTAGTAATAAAACATATCCATTTTTGAAAAGTAATTTTTAGTTGTACTTTTAGAAACTTTATTTTTATTATTTTTTTCAATTCTTCTTTTAGCTGAAAAAAATCTTGGAATAAATTTATTAATTTTATTTCTTGTAGTAGCAGGATAATTATTAATTATTTTTAATTTATTATGATTAGAATTAAAGGAACTTGAAGAACCACAACTTTTTAAAGAAGGAAAAGTTAAATGATTGATTTTACTTTTTCTACTCGATTTTGATATTTTTTCATTTGTTTTATTTTGATAAGTATTTTCTTGATTTAAAGGCGTTTTTAATTTCATATTTATTTTTTTTTCTTTCAAATAATTTAAAGCATTTTGTCTTAATTTAAAAGAAATTAATAATTTCCTATGTTTACTTAAAATACTTTTTTCATCTGTTGGTCCAATAAATTTATTAGTAATATGACCAACAGGTAATTGATTTCTACTAAAATAATTTAATTCTAATTTATCTTGTTCACCTTCTTTATTATCTTCTTCTTTTTTAACATTTATAGCATTATATTTTTCTAATATACTTGCTCTTTTATGTTTAATATGAAAACTATCTCTTTTACAAATAATAGAAGTAAATTTTTCAGTTATAAATAAAGAAGCTCTATTATATCTGGTATTTGATGTTGTATTATTATTTGAAATTGTATTTACATTTTTCGATTCTTGGGTAAATACACTTTTTCTTATTTCTAAATTTGATTTTATATTTCTTGAACGATTCACTAATGATTTATTATTTAAATATTTTGAACATAAATCTAAATATATATCTTTTAATGATTTAATACTTATATACTTTTCTTTTGATATTTGCTTTAATTTATTATAATTTTCTTGACAAAATTTTTTTATATAACTGTATGACAAGTAACTTAATATAAATTCTGCTTCTTCTTTAGTTTTGATTATATTGCAAGAAAAATCTAAATATATTTCTTGATTTAGCGCATTTGTTATTGTTTTCCATTTTTTCTCTTTAAATTCATTTTCGGATGAAATTTCATTGAATAAAGGATAACTATCATCATTTTTTAATTTGTTTTCTACTTCAAATAATGATTTGATTTTTACATCATTCTCAATGTTTTTAAAAATTTTACGGAAAACAAGAAAATATTTTTTGCTTTTAAAATATTTTAATCCTTTGAAATTAGAATCTTTTTGATTACGCATTTATAATCAATTATTTAAATATAATATTTTATTAAAAAGAAAAATAGTAAAAATAAAAATATTAAACTTATAATATGGTAAAATAATTTCATAAAAAAAATATTAAGTAAATATTCGCTAAAATATTATAAAATAAATCATCATCCTTCAAATAATATATGTATTTTCATAATTAAAATATATATTAAGTTCTGTAATGAATATGATTTTTTCTATGAGTTTTTAAAAAGACAAAAAATGGTTCATATAGACTTTTACTTTTTCTTAAGATATCAGAGAAATTTTTCTTGATGATTACATTAATCATTATCCAAAGATTTAAGGATATGTTATTATTTTATTTTGTCAAGATCAGAGTATATCTAATATTTTTTAAAAAGAATAAATTAAAATTAAATATTACTTAAACACAAGCTTTATTTTTTGAATAAATATTTTTGATTAGATTAAATTTATTATAAATTTTAAAATAAATAATAAAAAATAGTATATACAAATTTTGATTGTTTTTTAATCATTATTTTATCTCATTTATTATATCATCAGGAAGATCTATATCGGTTTCAGAATATACATTTCTAATTCTTTTTGGTTTATCTCCTCTTTCTGGTAATTTACAAAATAATACTGAAATTTTAATATTTTCTCTTAAAATTTTTATTCTTGATTCTTTTTGTGCTTCTTTTAATAACATATTTGGAGATGGAATATTTTCTTCTATAAATCTTGTATTAATTATAACACCCTTTCTTTTTGGTTTATTCGCTGAATTTTCTTTTTCTTTTGTTTCTTCTATTTTTTTCTTTTGAATTGTTTCATTCTCTAAAATAATTGGATTTCTTTTTATTTTTTTATCACTTTTATTTTTTTCTCTTGGTTTAATTTCTTCAACTTTTAATATTTTAATACTTTTTTCTACTTTTTTTTCTGGAGATTTCATATTATTTTCTTTTTCTTGGTTTTCTTCATTTTTATTTTCTTCAATATTATTCTTTTTAAAGTTAAATTCTTTTTTTATAATATATTCAAAATTATCATCATATTTATTTTCCTCATTTATTTTTTCTACTCTTTTATTTTTTTCTTCATTAATTATTCCAATTATATTATTATATGATTTCTTTTTCTTCTTTATATCAACTAAAATTTGTTCTTTTATTGCATTAGATTTCTTTGGTTTTATATTTTCATCTGTTTTATTTTCTTCAGTTATATTATTAAAAGATTGATTCATTTTATTCTTTTCTTCTGTTTTATTTTCTCCTGTTAAAAAATCATATGTTTTAAATTTATCTCTTTCTTCAAATTTAATGAATCCTTTTAAATTTTTAAAAGATCTATTCTTCTTTTTTTTCTTTTCATTATCTTTAACTTCTGCTATTGATATATCATTAAAACTATCCATTTCTTTATCTTCATCATTTTTTATTTCTTCATTTTTATCATCAATTAATTTTTTATCAAAATATTCTTTTTCAAGATTTTCTTTAATTTTTAACATTTGAATATCTTCTTCATTCATTAAACTACTATATCTTCTATGTTTTTTAGAATTCTTTTCTTTTTCTTTTACTTCCTCAATTTTTATTTTTGGAATATTTTCTATATTTAAAATATAACTATTTCTTTTAATGATTCTTTTAGTTGGTATTTTTTCTTTACTTTTTTCATTTTTATTATTTTTAGTATTTATCTCTAAAATATTTATTAAATTCATTGAACTTTTTTTTTTCTTTTTTTCTTTTTCCTTTTCTTTTTCCTTATTATTTTTAATAAACATTTCTTTTAAGAAATTTTGATTAGGCTTTATTTTAATTCCTCCTTTTTGAATGGATTCATTATTTTTTTTATTATCTACATTACCGGAAATAAATTTTGAAAGATTTTTACCTATAGTTTTATTCTTTTCTGCATTTTTCTTTTTTTCTTCAATAAAAAGTTCAAAAACTGTTTTTCTAGCATATCTAACTAAAAACCTTTTAAAAATACTTTTAAATTCATATATATTTCCATTAAGTTGCTCTCTATCATTTTTAAAACGTATTTTATATAACATCTTTAAAACATATTTTTGAATTAATTTAATTTTATTAATTTGATGATTTTTTTCATAAGAATAAATCTTAGTAAAATACCCCCATTTATCATTAATAGTTTTAATATTAGTTTTAACAAGTTTTTTTTTCCTAAATTTTAACCTAGAATTAATATTTTTACTTTTTAAAAAAGTTTTAAGTTCAAAAACTTCTTCATACAATTTTTTAGCTTCTTCTAAATTAATAGATTCATTATTCTTAAGTTCATTCTTAGCAAGTCTTTCTAATAATTCATATTTCCAAGGGTAATCAACAATAATTTGACTAGTTTTACCAGAATATTTCATATCAATTTCTCTACAAACTTCAACATCTCCTATATCAAAATTGTCTCTTTCTACTCTTTTTTTTATTGCCTTTAAATTTAATCCTATTTCACAATATGGTCTTGGAAAAGTCTTTATTCCTACTGTTTGACCTTTTCCTAATAATCTTAATAATTTATCATTTGCTGTTAATATTCTTTCTCTTATTATATTTATATTTTCATTTTGCTGTAAAGATAATGTCTCTTCTATCTTTTTTATTTTTGTTATTCTTTGTAATTGTTCTTTTAATTTTGGATGGTTTTCTTTTTTTGTTTGTATTGATAATTTTGCTACAAAATTATTTAAAATTTCTCTTAATTTATTTACTTTTTTTCTTATTACTTTTCCTCTTAATATTTTTTGGATTTTTATTGCGTTTTCTTTCTTTTCTTTTATTACTTTTCTTGTTTTGTATCCTTTTAATATTTTTTGTATTGTTAAAATTTTGTTTTTTATTTCTTTTATTTTTAATGTTTTATGCCCTCTATATAATACTTGTATTTTTATTGCTTTTGCCTTTAGATCTAATAACTTTTTTCTTTTTATATATTCTCTAAATTTACTTTGTATTATTATTGTTTTTTTACGTAAATTTCTTATTTTTTTCTGAATTAATAATGATCTTATATTTTTTTGAAGAAATTTTATTTTTTTTCTTAATTCATTAATTTGTTTTCTCTTTATAAATCCTCTATATATTTTTTGAATTAAAAAAACACTTTTTTTTAAGTTTATAAAGTATTTTCTTTGTTTTATACATTTATAATTTGTTTCAATTTTTATTGCAGCATTTCTGTATTTTTGAATTTTTTTTCTAATTAAATAAGCCTTGTAAATTTTTTGAATTAATATTCCACTTTTTCTATAATTATTTACTTTTTTGCTTATTAAAAACCCTCTTATATTTTTCTGAATTTTTATTAAAGCTTTAAAATTTGTAACTTTTTGTAATGCTAACATTGCTCTAAATCTTTTTTGAATTTGAATTGTTTTTTCTCTTAAATTAAATATTTTTTCTCTCATTATTTTTCTTCTAAATAAAGATTGAATTAATATTGATGAATTCTTAACATTTTGAATATATTTCTTCATTTTATAACCTTTAAATCTATTTTGAATTATTAAACATTTATCTTTCAACTCTGATAACTTATCTCTTTGAATTATACCTTTAAATATTTTTTGAATGATTATAGCTTTTTTCCTAAAATCAAGCATATTTTTCCTTTTAGAATGCATTCTAAAAATTTTTTGTATTATTAAAGTTTTTTTTCTTAAATCATTTAATTTATTTCTTTTAAGTTTCCCTTTAACAATTTTTTCAATAAATATTACATTTTTTATAAATAATTTCATATGTTTTCTATTTATAAATCCTCTAAAAATTTTTTGAATGAATGTAACATTTTTTCCATATTCATAGGCTTTATTAGTAAAATATAATGATTGAATCTTATATATATTATTAATTAAATTATTCACTTTTTTTCTAACAAAATATCCTTTATAAACCTTTTGAATTTTAACTGAATATAATTTTATTTTTTCTATTTCACTCCTTTTTAAAAATCCTCTTCCAAATTTTTGTATAATAATAATTTTTCTTTTTAAATCATTTAAACTTCTTCTTGTTTTTAATCCTTTATAAATTTTCTGAATAATTATACATTTTTTTCTTAATTGAATAATGTGTTTTTTTCTTAAATAACTTTTAAAAGCTCTCTGAATAATTTTAGTCTTTTCTCTTAATTTTTGAACATAATTTTTAAATAATTTTCCTTTTATAAAAGCTTGAATAATAATAGTATTTTGTCTCAAAGCTAAAATTCTTTTTCTAGTTCTATTAGCTTTCATTTTATTTTGAATTCTAATAATTTTCCTTAAAACAACAACTCTCTTTCTAATATAATGACCTCTAAATATTTTTTGTATTTTAATAATATCTTTTAAAAATTTAATTCCAACTCTAATCATATGACCTCTAAAAGCTTTTTGAATCTTAATAACTTTTTTTAAAAAATTAATTTTTTCTCTTACAAAACCTCCTCTAATTATTTTTTGTATTCTTAATATTTTTTTTATATAAACATTTCTAAACCACTGTCTCCAATGTCTTTGAATTAAAAGAACATTTCTTTCATATTTTCTTTTTAATTTAGGTTGATTATCAATTTTAACATTTAAAGCAACTCTTCTTAACATAATTGAAAGTCTTCTTATTTTATCTAAATTTACTTCTTCTAAATTATCATTTGGAACTTTTAAGAAATTATTATTATTTTTATTATTAATAGCTTTTAATTGATTTTTTTCTAAATCTTGTCTGAATCTATCTATAAACATTTTTTGAGAATCAACTGAAGAAGAAGAAGATCGAGACATAAAAGAAGAAGAATTATTTGAACTTATAGATTTTGAATCATCATTATTTTTTTTACTCTTCTTTCTTTGTTTTTTATTCTTATGATTTCTTACAGTTTTACTTCCTTTATCCTTTTTTTTTGAATGTTTATGAGTTTTTTTAACATTTTTTAAATTTAATTTTTTCTTTTCTAAAATCTGATTTAAATTTGATGCTTTTGAAACTACCTTTTTTTTTGGATATTCATCTTCATATATTATATCATTATTTAAATGTTTACTATATTTATTTTGAGAAGGTAAAGTTGATTCTTTATTAGGAAATTCATCCTTTTTTATTTTTGTATTATTTGAAGACTTTTTTTTTGTTTCATTATCAGAATTTTTTACTAATGTCCTTAATTCATTTGATTGATTAAAATTACTTGTTATATCTGATAATTTATTATTGGAATTTAATCCAAAAATATTTTGGAAAATGTCAGAATTTTTACTTGATATTATAATATTTCTAGGAAATTCTTTTGAGTTTAATTTCTTTAATTCTTTTTTATCAACTTTATCTTTATCTTTATCTTTTAAATCATTAGAATTTTGTTTCTTATTATTATTTTTTTCTATAATACTTTTATCATCTATATTATCGCTTTTTTCAATTATTTTGTTTTTATTTTTTGAATCTGTTTTATTAAATGAATCATTGTAACTTCCTGAATTATCTTTCTTATGTTTATTTGGTAATTTTGGAGGTGTTTTTTTATCTAAAATTCTTATTATATTGTTTAAATCATTTATATTTCTACTATTATTCATATCATTGTTTGTATTTTCATCAAATCTATTTTTATGTATTTGATTTGAATTATTTGTGTTTGCTGTTTTATTTTTCTCATTTTTACTTTGATTATTTTCAGGATTTTTTTGAATTGAAATATTTTTATTATTATTTTGATTATATCTAGAATTATCTTCTCTTTTAATTGAAATATTATCAATATTATAATTCTTATTGTTTATTATATTATTGTTATTTAAATCATTAAGATTATCTTTTTGATGATTTGAATTATTATTTTTATTTGTTTGTTCTTCTGAATTTTTTTTCTCATTATACTGAGGTTTTGAATGATGATGTTGTTTTTTATGTTCTCGATTTTGACTTTTGTTATTGTGTCTTGAATTTTCATTTTTTCCAATAATTTTATTATCATTTGGATTAATGTTATTGTATGATAGATTTATCTTTTCATTATTAATTTTTTCTTGTTTTTTTTGATTTTGATTTTTATGAGAATTTCTTGTTAAATTTGAATTAATATTATTAATGTTATTGGAGTTTTTAAATTCATTATTATTAAAATTTTCTCCATTTAAATTTAGATTATTATTTTGGTCTTTTGATTTTTTATTTGAAATATCTTTATTAATTAAAATATTTCTATGATTATTTTGTTCTTTTATTCTTTCAAAATCTATATTATTATTATTTTGGGATAAGTTTTCAGTGTTAATTTTATTACTAAAATCCATATTTTGATTATTAAAGTTCATATATTTTGTAAATGTAGTTGAATTACTATTTATTTCTTTGTTTTTAAAATCCATATTTTGATTGTGAATAAAATTTGAAATATTCATTGATTCATTAGTATTATTATAAATTTGAGATAAATTATTCTGGATAGAATTATTATTATAATTTATATTATTATTATGAATAGGAGATTTATTATAGTCCATTTTTTGATTGTCAATAGGAGATATATAATTTGATGTTGAACTATTATTGTAATTTATATTATTATTATGAATAGGAGATTTATTGTAGTCCAATTGTTGATTATCAATAGGTGATATATAATTTAACTTTGAACTGTTATTATAATTTATATTTTTATTATTAATAGGAGATTTATTATAGTCCAATTTTTGATTATCTATAGGTGATATATAATTTAAATTTGTGTTGTTATTATAATTTATATTATTATTATTAATATTAGATTTATTATTATAGTCTAAATTTTGATTATCAATAGGAGATATATAATTTGATGTTGAACTATAGTCCAAATTTTGATTGTCAATAGGAGATATATAATTTGACATTGAATTGTTATTATAATTTGTATTATTGAATGTTGATAAATGTAAACTCTTATTATAATTCATATTATTATTATTAATTGGAGATACATTCGAATTTGTGTTGTTACTTATAGAGTTATTATTTAGATTCATATTATTTATAAAATTTGGATTTGAATTAAGTGATATTGATTCATTTTTATGATTTTTTTTATGATTGATTAAAGTTGTATTCTCACTCATATAATTGTTGTTTGGGTTAATGTTATGATTATTTATTGGTGAAACATTATTTTTTTTAGATTTATCATTGAAATTCATATTATTGTTTAAAGAAGTATTTTTTGTAATATTATCATTATTATAATCCATATTATTTTTATTTTGAATAGAACTATTTGTCATATTTATATTACTATAAGTTTTATTATTATTGTTTTCATTTTCTGTTTGAATTGAATTATTTTTTATAGTTTTACTTCTAGATTTAGGAGGAAGTAAATTATTCTTCATATTTTGATTATTAAAATATAAGTTATTATTATTTTGAGGAATATTTGTTATTATATCATTTTGTAAATTCGTATCATTTTTATTTCTATTTGAATTATTTTTCATAATATTATTAGAGACATTCATATTATTATTTATGTTAGTCTTATTTTTCTTTTCATTATTTTCATTATTATTATAATTATTATAATTATCATTAAGATTATCATTTATATAATTACTTGGAACTGAATTATTCATTGTTTTATAATCTTTATAATAATTCTCTGTTTTATTCAAATTATTAACTTTCATATTATTTCTTGATTGTATTTCAATAGTCATTAGATTTTTATTTAATTTTTTGTTATCATCAAGAGTTTTATTTAATTTCAGATTACTTACAGTAATATTAGATTGAAATACGTTAGATTTTTCATTTTTTTTCATTCTCTCATTTGGAACCTCTTTCTGAATACTTTCTTCATTTTTATTATCATTTCGACTTTTTTCTCCTATATTTTGGCCATTTAAAAGGTTATTATTATATTTATGATTTGAATATATTTTATTTTCGTTATCATTTATTCTATTATTTGAATCTCTAATATTTTTGTTTTCATCATCATAATTAATAAATAATTTGTAATTAGAAATCCTCTTATTCTCTGATGTATAATTATTATTAGAGTTATAAATATTATTATTAATTTGACTATTTAAATCTTTTTTATCATATGTGACCAAATTTTTATTAGAATAAATATCATTTGTTGTTTCTAAATCATTTCTTATATCTCTTTGTAATTTTAAATTATTAGAGTCTATTTTTATATTTTTATTATTGTTAATAATATTTTTATGATTATTATTATTATTATCAAATATAATGTTATCTCTGACATTATTATTAATAATATTTTTCCTTTGATTATTTATTTCATTCTTAGTATTATTTTTGGTATTATTCTTTGAATCATTAAAAATGTTATATTCATTATTTAGGTCATTAATTATATTTTCAAAATCTCTACTATTAGTGCTCTTACAGTCTTTTGAATTATTTTTTATATTAGAATTATCATAAATATTTGAATTCTTATTATAATTCTGAAAAACACTTGTTTTTGTTGTATTATTGTTTTGAATATACTCTCTTTTTTTTTTATCTTCATTATTATTTGTTTTATCATTATTTTTTGGAGAAAAATTAATTTCTTCTATTTCTTTACTCATACTTTTTAATTTTTCTTTCAATAATATTTGTCTATTACTTTTATCACTATTAATATTATCATTTTTTTTTTCATTGAATTCATCAGATTTTTTGAGGTTAATTTTGTTTCTTTGGTTTGTTGGTTTTATATCATTAATTTGTTTTTGATTATTATTATTTGAATTATTATTTATGATTGATTTTTGATTTTTGTATTTCTCAAAGTTCAAAATAAAATTAGGTTCCATAATTACATTACCTGAATTTTCATTCTTATATTTTCCTACAAAATTTAAATCATTAATAGCATTTTTTTCTTTGATATCATTTGAATTAATATTTATATTATCATTAACATCATCATTTATATAATGATTAATTAGATTATTACTAAATTGGATTGTATTTTTATTTACTTTATTTATATTATTTTGGATGTTATTACCTGTTTTATAATTAAAGTATGAATTATTTTCTTCATTTTTTAAATTATTTATACGATTATAATCCTTTGGAATCTTATTAGTAATATTAATTGTATTTAAATAATTATCTTTGTTATTATTATGAATATTTTTTTTATTTGCATTAACATTATTTCTACTATCTATATTCATATTATCTATTTTAATTAGATTATGACTGCTTTTATTTTTTCTTTCTTTTTTCTTCTCATCTATATCATTGATAATAATTTCAGAATTTCCTTTATTTTGATTTATTTTTTCTTTCATGGTTAATATATTATTATAAATTATTTCTAAAGTATCTTTATTATTTTTTTTAAGTTTGTTATTATTATTTATATTACTCTTTATATTACTCTTTATATTATTACTTTTATTAACAATAGAATTATAAATATTTTGAGAATCTTCATTCTGAATAAAATTGTATTTAATATCATCATTAGATTTATTAATATTAGTAGATTGAAAATTAAAATTATTATTTCTATAAATTATTTCAATTAAATCTTCATTATCATTATTATTAATAATGTTTTGAATATTTTCATTATGTTCATTGATAATATCTTTTAAATCATCATTATTTATGTGATTTCTAGAATTATCAATATTTAAATTATTATTTTCTACTTGGAAATTTGGATAAGTTTGGAATGAGGGAGATGAATTATAATTATTAACATATATTAGATTTTTATTGCTTTTATTTTTTCTTTCTTTTTCTTTATTTTCATTAGTTGATAATTCTCCTTTTAATTTATCAATTTGTTGTTTTATACTTCCTAAAATATCTTGTTTTTTAGGTGGAAGTCGATGTAATAATTTAGGAGGATTAGGAGGTAAATTTATTTTATTTAATCCATATTCATTCATATTATGTATACTATTTGCATAAAAAGTTTTATGCGAAATACTTTTTTTATTAAGCTTTAAAGGTATTTGATCAGTTTTTATTATTTCTTGAGAAAGTACTCTTGAATTTTTTTTACTTTCGAATTTTGTTTTCTTTGAAGATATTGTATCACTATATTTTGAATTTATATTATTATCTTCTTTATTTGGAGAAAGTAATTTCTGAAAATTTTGATATGCAGTTAATTTTCTTTTTTCTTTTGAAAAATTTGGATTTTCAAAAAAAAGAGGTATTTGAGAATTTAAATTTATATCCTTAGATTTGTTATTTGGAGAATTATTCTGATATTGATTTTCTATATTTTTATTTCGACTTTTTATTCCATTATTCATTTATAAATTTTTTATTATATTGATTATTTATTAAATTTAAATATTTAATTATAATTTAATTAAATAATGCTAAAAAAGCTATTTAAAAATGTAAAATAAAATGTTGTTCAATAATTTTTAATTCTTTATTTATATATTAAAAAAATAAGATTTTTTGTTTTGTAATTACCTCTGAATAATTATTTATTTTAAAATTAAGCAAGACTAAAATCTATAATTAATTTTATGAACATTTTAATAAATAGATTAAAATATTATAAAATTATTAATGAGACTCAATAATTAATTTATTTATAAAAATAATTTTTATTTATCATTCTATTAGAAATAATTTCATTTTAAATAGAGACATTTTTATATTTCTTATTTTGGTAATAAAAAGTACTTCCTATAAATTATAAGATATTGGTTAGAAGAAAATTCATCCTATTAATTATCAAACTAATTTATTTCTTATTATTTATTATTAATTCTATTTACTCTCTTAAATTTTTTTTACTTTATTTACTCTTTTGAATTCTTTAATTTTGTCCTATATTGTTTTTTTTATAATTAAAAAACTAACTTAATATTATTAAATATTAGTTCTTTTTATTTAATATCTCTTTTTATTTTATTCCATCTTTTTTTCTTAATTTTAAATAAAGTTTCCTGAAATTTTTTTTCAATATAATGTTGTGGGTGGATATCAAAGTACTATATCATATATAAATTACCTGAATTAATTCATTCATTTAAATTTATTATATTTTTTAAATTTTTTTTTTGTGACTTACACTTGAATTTTTTTTTGTTGATTAAAATTTGCTTTAATTTAATTCCCTAAAATGCTTTATAAATATTTTAAATATAAAAACAATTTAGAAAACTCAGGAAGCTCAATATTTTCTTTTATTCAAATAAAACAATTAAAAAAATATAAAGAATCAAACACAAAAATATTAAATCATTTCAATAAAAATAGAAAAAAATTCTAAAAGTTTAGTTGAAAAGCTTATAAAATAAATTTTTTTTTGAAATATAATTTCTTATCTTGTCATTTAAACTTTTTATTTAAAAAAATAGAATTAATTATTTTTAATTTAAATTAATTATTGTAATAATTAAAAAAAAAATTGCTCATTATTCCGTTAAATTAAGAACAGAATCTGATCTTCATTTTATTTAAACCTATTTAAAAAAAGATTATAAATAACAATGTCTATATACGTAAAGTTAAATAACAATTCATTAAATTTTCAGAATATGAATGTTAGAAGAATCCCATCAATAATATATAATAGAAAATCTTTTGGAATAAACAATATAATTAAAAATAATTCATTAAATTCTTCCCGCGAAAATTCAATCAACAAACAAAAAATTTATCCTTTAAAAAATCATTATCAGAATAAGAATAATCCACAAATAAGAATGAATAAATTAATATATGAAAAAGAAAAATTTTTTACTAGAGATAATTATAGTTCATATAATTTAACTCGAAATTTAAATAATACAATATTACTTTCAAATTTAACTAAATCAAATTCAAATTCATCATATGTTATTCAAACTGAAAATTCATCAATTAATTTAGAAAACTTTTACATTAACATATCATTATCTCAAAAAAATAAATTTGAAAAAGAAGAATATAAAAGATTATTATCAAAATTAGTAAGAATTGATTATTCAGAATCAATATTAAAATCTTTATTTGATGAAGAAACAATAAATGAATCTTTTTTATCTTATCATAAAATAACAGATAAAATGAGAACAAGAATGATAGATTGGATGATTGAAGTATTATCAAATTATAAATGTGATGAAAGTACTTTTTTTGAAAGTGTAAATATAATGGATAGATATTTTAAAGAATGTGAAAAAAAAAATATAATTTTGTTACCTCAAGAATTACATTTAATTGGTATTGTTTCTATGTTTATTGCAAGTAAATATCAAGATATTTATCCTTTGAGATTAAAAGTTATTCAAGAAAAAATTGCTCATGGGAAATTATCTTGTGAAGAAATTAAAAAAAAAGAAGAAGAATTTATGAAATTTTTAGATTATACTTTTGGGTTTCCTTCAATTTGGGATTTTATTAATTTATATATTGAAGAAATTTTCTTTGTTGAAAATAATAATTATCATATAAATAGTAAAATATTACTTGAATATACTTTTGAAGAAAGAAAAGAAAAAAATAAAGATTTATGTGTTTTAGTAAATAAATTATATACTGAAAATATGGTAAATTTATTAAAATGTGTTTCTCTTTATTTAGCTAAGATGAATTGTCATGATTATATCTTAATGCAAAAGAAAAAAAGTTTAATTGCTGCTTCTACTATATTTGTAGGAATGAAAATTTGTGAACAAATTAATAAAGAACAATATTTTAATGAATATTTTTTAAGGAGATTAATTTGGATTAGTCAAAAAAATGAAAATGAAATTATTAAATATGCTCAAAGAATATTAAATAATGCACAAAATTTTGAAAGTGTTTTTGGAAATTTAGAAAATTTAAAAAAAGTTCATTTTAATGTAATACTTGGATTAAAAAATACAAAATAATAATTTTTGTATTTTATAATTTATTATAAATATTTATGAAAAAAATGAATTTAATTAATGTATATTTTTTTATTTTTAAGTAAAAAAATTGTTTTTTAAAATAAAAGTTTCTTCAATTAGAAGTCATTTAAATTAAAAATATATTAATGTTAAAATATTTTAATTTTTTTTTTGAAATTGTTTTAATTTATTTTTAAAATTATTTATTAATAAATATTTACAAGAACTTTTATGGAGAAATGATGTAATTTTTAAATATTACTTTGTGATAATGATATTTTTAAAAAAAGTTTATGCTTTTTGTTATGTTAAAAAGATTTTAAATTATATACATTTCAATATATATAATTTTTATATTCAATATCAGTTGAATAAAAAGGATAATTATGCTCTAATACTAAATTATTTTCATTAGCTAAATTATTTTCATTTATATCTCCAAATAAGCTTTTTTTACTATTATTACAATTATTACAATTATTTAACTCAATACCATAATTAGTATCAAATAAATTAATATTAAAACTATTAATTTTTGGTATTTCTTCTATTTCAGGGAAATCATTTTCCCTTTTTTTACCATTAAAAATTAAATCACTTTCACTATTTGTTGAATTAGATTCTGATTTTTTAATATGATCATTTATTTTAATGTCATTTATTTTTTTTTTTGAATTAATACTCTCTCTTATAGTATAATCTTTAACAATATTAAATAATAATTGTTTATTTTTTTTCTTTGTATTTTTTTCATTTATTACAATTTCAATATCATTTTTTATATTATTATTTGTTAATTTATTATTTTTTTCCTCATTTGTTTTAGTAATATTACTTGGAAATTTAGAAACAAAATTCCAAATTTTTTCTTTTTGTTCATTATTCAATTTTCTATACTTCAAATTAAATTTATTTTCTTCATTTTCATTTAAAATATCAAAGAAATACTTAATAGAAAAGTTATCTCCAATTTGATTATCATCAGAAATTAAATTAAAATTATAATTATTTACAGAAGGATGAAACTTTAAATCTTTTTTAATTCTAAGGAAAAATTTTTGTGCATGAGAACGAGCTTGAGTAGAAGATCTTGTCTTAATAACATTTTGAACTTTTTTCCATTCATTTCCATATATTAAAATCCCTTCTAAAAATCTTTTATGTTCTTCTTCTGTCCATCTTCCTGAATTATATTTTAAATCTCCTTTTTTACTTTCTGATTCATTTGATTCATTTATTTGAGAATCTGTTATTGGTATTGATATTTTATTTGGATTTTGAGAATTAATTAAAATTTGGGGATTATCATTTTTCATTTTTTTAAGTTTTTTTAAGTTTTTTAATATTAGTTTATAAATTTTTTTTATTTTTGATTTATAAAAAAAAAGGAAAAAAAATTGTTTTTATTATTATTAAGGTCATTTGAAATTTATTTTTATTTAATTAAGTCAATTCTAAAACAATATTTTTTAAAATTTACTTTTTAAAAGTTTTTCTTTTTATATATAAAGTCTATCTCCTTCTTAAGTAAAAAAAAGAGTAACAATATCATTATAGTTCTAAGGTTAATGAAGGAAGAAATTATTATAATTGAACAAGTAAATTAATTATAACAATTTTGGTCATTATTATTAAAAAAAATAAAAATACGCATTTTTTCTCCTTTTGGCGAAAAAAAAGAAATTAAATATAATACATCAATTAAAATAATTTAAATTAAATATAGAAAAAATAAAGAAAAATTATAAATTACAATATTTTTCTCTTATTAAAACAACATATGAAGAAATAGTAGAAATAAAAATAATAAAAGATTTAAATCATACAGATTATATTAAAAGTAAGACATTTTAGATTTATTTAAATTCTTTTCTTATTCCAAATTTATTTTAATAAAGATATTAAAGAAAAAATTTAATAAATTTCAAATTATTACATTAAAATAATAAATATAATTTCAAATAAAATATATAAGTAATTTATTTAAAAAGAATCTGTTTTCTATTATAATTTAAGTTTCTTATTTTATAAAACAATTAAAATCGATTCAAAAAATATAATTATTATAAATAAAAAGTATGTATTCAAATTTTTTCAATTTTTTATAAATATAATAATAATATAAATAATGTAAAACACACTTATTTTAGTTTAATTATGATTTTCAAAATTTAAATGAATTTCCTTTATTTTTCAATAATTAAAAACTCAATTAATAATGTATCAATAATATATTTTATTTAATTTAAGTTAACTTATATAATTAGATTTTAAATTATAATTATTAACTTTGAAAAAAATACTTTTGAATTTGAATATTTTATAAAAAAAATAAATAAAAAGATTTAATGTCAACTTTATTAGATTCTCCCAAAACATCCCGTTCTAATAATAATAGAAAATATCAAAAAGAAGGAAATGAATTAGAATTAAATCCAATAAAACATTCATATTCTCCAAAAACAACTCAAAATGATAGGAAAAGACCAAAATTAAATTCATCTTCTTTTAAAAAATTAAAAGCTTCTCCAAAAAAAGAGAATAAAAAATTAACTTTTGATAATGATGTTTATAATAATATTAAAAAAGAAGAGAAAGAAAAAGAAAAAGAAAAATTAAATGAAAGCGCATTAAGTGGAATTAGTGGGAAAAGTTTAGGACATTTTAGTTCAAAAAATATAAATAAAAAACAAGTTAGACATGTTAATTTTGATGATAAATTATTAATTACAGTTGTTGAAGTTGAAAGTTATAAAAGATATAATTTTTTAAATACTACAAGAGATATACCTAAAAAGAGCGTTTCATGTAAATGTCTAATTTTTTAATAATGTTTTTAAGGCATTGTTATATATTGTATGTCAATATAATAATTATTTGTAAACATATTTAAATTAATTGGATTTGATAAATCTAATTTTATATTAAAACGAAATTTATTTATTTCTGATTTCAAAAAACAAAAAAATAAATATCAATTATATAACTTATAAACTTGATTTAATATTTTAAAAAATATAAAAAATAATGTATTTTATTTATAATTAATACAAGAGCAATATTTTTTCAAATCATCAAAATCATCTTTATAATTTTCACAAGTTCTTTTTAAACCATTCATAGTTCTAATAACAGAAATACCTTTTTTAGAAAAATAATCAACATCTCCATTAATAAAATCAATAATAGAATCATGAATATCATAAGGAGTGATAAAAACTTGTTGATTATTATTCAAATTATTCTCATATAAATCATCATTATCACTAGGAAATAATAAAAAAAAAGTTCCTAAAGTTTTTTCATATTGAAAATCTTCACTATAAATAAAATCATGAATACTAACCATATTTTCTCCATGATCACTAGCAATAAAAATCACAGTATTATTATCATAATATTTATGAATAAAATTATTTAAATAATTATAAAAATAAGTATCCATATATTGAACAGCTTCCATTGTACCTTCATGAGCATCAATAAAAGAAATAAAAGAAAATTTTCTTTCATTTTTATAAGCTTCCCAAAATTTCATAGAATAATCAAATATATATTCAAAAGTATCTCTTCCATATAAACATCTTCTAAAAAATGAATAAATACCTTTCAAGATAGAAAAAGGAAAATTTGGTGTTGAAAAATTAGGATCACACATCATAGCAACGTTTTCATGATCATATGATTCAAAATGTATATTTTTAGTTTTATAACCTTGTAAATCAAATTGATTTTTATGACATATATTTCTTGTCCCTGAAGTTATATAGCCATATTCTTTTAAATACTTTATTATTGAAACACCTGATTCAGATTCTAAAGAATTTCCAAAAAACATTGGTATTACATTTTCTTGTGTTGTTCCCTTAAATGATGAATATTTCATAAATTGAAATACTTTTATTTTTTGATTTTTCACTGGAAGATATTTTTCTAAAAATTTTGTTGTTTTTGGTAATTTTCTTTTAAAATGATTTCTTGATAATGCATCTATATATATAAATAATATATTTTCAAATTTAACTTTGTGATTCTTTGCTTTTTCTCTTCTTATTTTTTTTAAAGTTTCATTTGGAGTAATATTTATTTTTATTATTCCTTTATTATTTTTATCAAATTCAACAATAACTTCTGGATTTTTATCCTTTGTTAGATTTAAACTTTCAATTTCATTTAACACTTTAAAATGAAAAATTCCAACTTGACTATCGTTTTCAAAATTATATTTTCTTGTATCAGGATATACAAAAATAGAATAATTTTTATCTTTAACATTTTTAGCAAATGTTTCTAAAATTTTTCTGTCATTTGCTTTATTTTCACATGTCATAAATCTACTCAAATCAAACCATCTATCAAATATATTTATTGTACAAAATTTTGGTTCTCTTATGTGACAAGCATCTTTTTCTTTATTATTTATTATTTGAATATCTCCTATTCCTTTTGTCCAATTTTTACAACTTAAAAAACCAAAAATTAGAAATAAGAAAAAAGGGGTTAAAATTATTATACAAACAATAATTAATTGTTTATACATCTTTTTTTTTAATAATTTATAAATTAAAAAAGATATTTCTAATATTGAAATTGTAATAATAATAATAACAATAAATCCTAAAGTATTATAAGATCCATGAAGATTAAAGTCATAACCTTGATTAAAAAGGAATAAAATAGGATAAATCAAAAAAATTGGAATTAAAGTAAAAAAAGAAATTACTTTATGTATAGACAATAGAATTAAAATAGAAATTACAAAAGCAGAATAAAAACATTGATTTTTTTTTTGATATAAAAATTCTAAATTTTTTCCTTTTAAACATTCATATTCTGCTCCACTACATCCTTCTAAACTTTGTTTATAAAATGCTAATGATATTACAAAAGTTAGGATTATGTTGTAACATATAAAAATTTTAGGAAAATTATTTTCTAATTGTTTAAGTGTTTGTGGTTTTTGAGATTCCATAACTAAAATTAAATTTATATTTTAATAAAGAAATATTAATGATAAAATATTATTTATAATTGTTCCAAGATATGTTAAAAAAAGATTAAAATATTTGATTGGGAAAGATATTTATATTATTTCACATTTTTATTTAATTAAAGAATAAAATTATTTATTATAATTTTTAGTTTTTTATTTTTTTTCAAAAAATAAATTTTAATTTTATTAATAAATGTACAAAGAAAATTTTCCTATTAAACTTAATGGTGATCAAAGTTGGGCAAATATTTTAAAAAATTATGAATATAATAAAAAAACTTTAGAATGGCAATTTAATCGAAAGCCAGATTATATAACTAATAAACAGGTTTTACTGAAAGATAATGATTTTAATCCAATTATTCAAAAATATACTGATAATAATAAAGAAAATGAAATAAGAAAAAAAGAAGATATTAATTTAAAAAATACTTTAGCTAAAAATTTAGATAGACAATTAAAATATGAACAAACTTTTCATATTATCAATTTAGAGAATAAATTAAAAGATTTAAATTATATTGAAGAAATAAAAGAAAAAAAACAAAGAAATGTTCCTCCAGATACAAATGTACCCTATAATATAATTTCAAATATATCTTTAAATAAGCATAACCCTATTCATCCAAACCAAAGACCAAAATATAAAGAATGTGAAATAAAACAAAAACCTATTTTAACAAAATCATATTTAAATAAAGATTATAATATTATAAATAATAAATATAAATTATTTGATGAAGAAAAACAAAAAATTGACAAAGATTTTGCAAAAATAACTTGCTTAAATAAATTAAATAATACCAAAGATTATGATTTCATTAATAATAGATTTTATAATGAAGAATTAAATATAATTGATGATAAAATAAAAAATAAAAGTGTAAATAAAGAAAGTAAGGTTCCTTTCAGAGGTCAATTATATAATCCAATTAATATGAAAGTTTATGATACCTTAACTTTAAAAAAAAAAGATGAAGAAAAATCAAATAAATTAAGAAAATATAAAATTAAAACTCAATTTGAAGATTATTATCACTTAAAAGATGAACAAAATTATAAAATTCAAAAGAAAAAAAATATTAATTATTGTGATTATAGAAAATATATTGAAATAGATAAAAGAGGATATGATATAATAACTTTTGATAATAATTATAATCGATATCAAGATAATTTTGAAATGAAAAATAATATTGATAAATGGAAAGTATTAAAACAAAATGCAGGAGAAAATGAAACAATATCAAAGAAAAAATTATATATTGAACAATTAGAAAAACAAGAATTAGATGATAGATTAAAGCAATTTAAAATTAGTCGAAATGAAAAAATTAATAAATTACAAAATATAAATGAAGAAAAAAGTTTTAAAATAATTCCTTTCATTTCAAAAATAAAACAAGATAAACAAATAAATAAATCATTATCTCAACCAAATATTTTTTTTAATAAACAAATTTGGTTTGGTAATCAAAGAAATATTTGTATGGATACAATGCAATTTCCAACAAAAAGTTCATTGAAGGGAAAAGAAAAAATAGATTGAACAATGAGTTAAAAGTCAATAAAATATAAGAAAAATTGAATATGAAAGGAGAATTAATAAAGAAAAAAAATGTAAAAAATATCAAAGACAATAATTATTAATAAAATTAAAAATTTCAAAAATCAAAGAAATTATTCTATTTTATATATAAAATCATAAATGTCTTAAATATAATAAATAAAAAATAAAAAATTAAGATGATATTAAAAATCCGTTGCTATATTTTTCAATTTCATTTTTTGGAAATCTATATTTAATATTATTTGGTCTTTTTAATTTTTCTAATATTCCTTTACTAGTATTTATTTTTAAGTTTGTTGTTGTCAAATTTAATTTTCTTTTTTCGTTATTTAAACTTTTTCTAAAATTATTATCTCTTTTACTATTATTATTTGTTAATGAAATAAAATTTTCAGAATTTAAATAAGGATTAAATTTTTTATCATTTCTTTTAATTATATTTTTTTTATTTTCATCAATGACACTTCTATATTCACTTTCAACTTTGAAAATCTTTAATTTATTTTTTGTTTTAAATTTTGAATTTTTATTTAATTCTTTTTTCAAATATTTTAATTCAGATAAAGAGTTATTTAAAGAATTAGAAGTAGATCTAATATAATAAGATGGTTTAATAATTTTAGTAAAATCATTATAATTTCTAATTGAAGAATAAACTCTTTTTTTCTTTTTAGAATTTGATAAATCACTAGGTCTTCTTTGACCAATTAAAACTTCATTAACATCTACTTTTGTTATTTCATCTAAAATTTTATTTTCATTTGAAAATAAGAAATTAGGTTGTAAAAAACTTTTCCCAAATTGTTTTGGTCCAAGGGAATTATTAAGTGAGATTGATATATTTTTTTTTCTTTTTGAATCTATTGAATTATTTGATTGTAAAGATTTAAATTTATTTAATTTATTTTTATATTTTCTGTTTCTTATATGATTTATTATAATTGACATTTCATCTTTTGGATTATTGTTTTTAGAAAATAAATAAGTACCATTTAAATTCTAATATCATTTTAATAAATTAAAAATTATTATTAATACTTACTTTAATTTCTTCTACTGAATTCCACATTTATTTTTTTTTTGTTTAATAATTAATTATTTCATATTATTTATTTATAAAATGAATAAAAAATTTTTTCATAGATTTACATCTATAAATATGCAATTAATATATATAATATATTGAAACTATAAAGAATGAATGAAAATTATAAAAAATCAATTATTTTCTTTAACAAAATCTTCCAAAACAGCAATTTTTTTTTCGAATTCTTCTAATTCATTAGGTTTTATATTTTGCATTTCTTTATTAATAATTCCTTTATAATTAGAAAGTAGATTTTCTGCTTCTTTAATACATTTATCATATTCTTCTTTAAATTTAGAATAATCATCTTCAATGTCTTTTCTATGTAATTCAAGTTCTTTTTGTAATACAATTGTATTTTTTAAATTTTCTAATAAATTACTTAATTTATTTTCAAAATCTTTTCTTTCTTTTTCAGATAAAGAAATAACTCTTTGTAATTCATTAGTAACTCCTTCAATAGTATCTGTATTAAATATAAAATCAAATTTTATTTTTAAAGTTTTTCCTTTATTTTTTTTCATTAACACAATTTTTGCAATATTTTCATTGCTTTTTTCATCCTCATCTAGTTTAATACAAATTTCATTTCCATTATTATTTATATTAGGAACAACATTTGTTGTACTTTTTGCAAAATTTATAATTGGGGATCCTACTTGTTTATTATTATCTTTTTTATCTTTTTCAGTTACTTCTTTATTAATTCCAGTATTAACCTTTAATATTTTTTGTTTATTTTCATTTTCATTACTTTTTTTCTTTTCTAAAATACTAGTATTTCCATTGTCGTTGTTGTTTAGATTATTACTTGTTGTATTATTATTACTATTATTATTTATAAAACCACCATTTAAATTATTATTATTATTTAATCTAATAAAAGGATTATTCATAATTGAAATTTTATTATTTATATTAGTAAAATTATTCTTATTCCCATCGTCACTTTCATTTTTAATTAAAGGATAAGCTAAAGCAGGATAATTATTTTCATCACTTTCTAAATCATTTAAAAACTCATTTTGTAATAAATCATTAGCAGAAGGTCTTTCATTTTCACATTTAAAACATTGTTTAATAAAATTTTTTAATTTTTCATTTCTAATTTTATTCATACATAAAGGATAAATTTTCTTAACAACTTTATCACAAATTAATAAAATATTTCCATCACATTCTTTATAGGGTTTTTCTCTAGTAACCATTTCAAGCATTGTCATTCCAAAAGAATATATATCTGCTTTAACAGTATATTTTCCTTGATAAACTTCAGGGGAACAAAATTCAACAGTTCCTGAAAAAGTTTTAGCATATTCTGAAGTTTTTAACATTCTTGAAAAACCTAAATCACCAATTTTAACTTCTCCAGTTGCTTTATTTATTAATATATTATCACATTTAATATCTCTATGAATAATAGGAGGATTAAATTCATGTAAATACTTTAATCCTTTTAATATTTCTTGACACCATAATTTAATTACTCTTAATCTTGGATATTTATATATATTTAAATATGCTTTTAAAGACCCTCCATTAATTAATTCTGTAATAATAACAATTTCTTTTTTTTCTTGTAAATAAAAACCATAAATGAAACTTAATATATTTGGATGATGAACTAATTTTAAAATTTCAATTTCATTTTTTATTGTTTTTAAAGTATCTTCATTATTAGATATATTTACATTTAAATTAATTGCATTCCAAGCAACTTCTCTTCCTTCATCTGAATCATATGCAATATATACTGTTTTTTGAGCTCCTGAACCTAT